>MU225027.1:2312437-2322764 GCA_018584345.1 Thuja plicata | reverse complement strand
AGAGAATACACTTTAGGGATATTTCAGCAAAGTTCAGGATAGTGAATGAATTTGATGGATTAATTTGGTTAAGTGTGCTAAGGTAAATATATAAGGTATATCTATGTTTGTGTCAGATCTTGTAATTTCTTTTAGTTGTTGTCCTTATTCATGATGTTTTAAAACCAGATATATATGACTCCATGCCCTAGGATTGAGCACTGGTCTATTTTTGTTCAGTGAGATGACTATCATCATTTAAATCAAAATCTTTACTTTCAATTTGGTCTGTTTCAGTAAAAGTTACAGTGAACATTTCCTGTAATTCCACCAAAAGCAAGGTTGAATAATTTAGTGATTTCATTATTCAAAGTTGTTAAGGGTATTCCCGCCCGAGTTTGTGGAGCTCAAAGTGCAGAAGGTTTCAAAACCTTGTTTCTGTTATTCTACTCTATGCTGAGTCAGTCTCAGGGATAAATAGAGTGAACCCTCAGAGGGTATTTTCATATCAGCAAGAAAAGGGAACAACACACCCCTCAAGAAAGGTCAAGTAAGGACCTATAAGAGGAAGCATCCAACAAAGAAGCAAACTGTGAAACAAACACCTACAAAAAGGAGGAAAAGACTGGTCAGGAAAAAAAATGACATATAAGATTCCAAGGAGGATGAGCTTGATGTGAATAAGAAATTTTTTATCAATCAAACAATTGATGAAGTTCCACATTCGATTGCTGCAATAAGCACAATGACTGCTAGGAAAATAAGACAATGGGAAAAGGTGGAGCCAGAAGACCAAAATAAAATACAAGAAGCAATAATCAAGGCAATGGTTAAATTCAAATATATACCAGTAGAATTTTTTAGCCAAATACCCTAAGAGCTAGGTGATAGAATTTCACAACAATGGTCATATCCTTTGCACACCAAAAAAGAAGCAAGGGAGAGGGTACTTGTCACACTCATGCCTCCCAAATCCAAGATGAAAGAGAGCAAAGATATGATGAAAAATAACTAAAGTAAATTTGTAGCAAAGATAAGAGCTTACAAAGTGCTATAGGAAAAATTCATAGAGCTGGACAACATCACCGAAACAAAATGGAGGTAAATTCTTCATCTACCGATAGAATCAACCGGTGGTGAGAATCAATTACTTCTCACTGACACACCTCATGTAGAGGAGAATAAAGAATAGGAAAATCCTAAGAACATTGCTTTGGATAATGTTGAAGACATGAAGCCCATTGAATTAGATAAAGTCATGGATGATCTTGACATTCAAGACATCACTAACTATGACTCTAATAAGGATCAACAAAAGGGAGATGATGTAATATTTATATCTCTTAAGGATCAAGAAAAACAAGAAGCGTTGAAGACAATTGGACATAATGACATGGATGTTGATGATGAGACATGGCCAGACACTACAATTATTGACATAACAAACCCTACAGACCAAATACAAAAAGATGAAGATGTCACTGCTCAACAAGCTAAAACCGACGAGAAGGACACAACTCTAGATGCAACATAGGCAAGAACACAAGATAATATGCCAGTACTGATAAAGGCCATAAATATGCTAGAAGGAAATGAAGAATCTAGAACAGATACAAGCATACCTGAAGACAAGGGTGATGCAGAGACAAAGGATATCACAAATGAACCAAAAGACACAACTACAGATCAAGCTGCAACTGATGATCAGAAAGACAAGTCTACTAATCAAAATAAAGAAGAAGATAAACAAGTAGAAGAGGAAAAGAAGAAAGAAAAGATAGATGAAAAGGAGAAGAAAACATAAGAGAAATATACAGAAACACCCAAGGTTGATGGAGAGACGTCTTCACCAAATCGATAGATGAACACTAAGCAGAAAACACAAGCAACTTCATCTACAAATCCTTCACCGAGCGCTTCTGAGAAGACAAATGAACTTGCAATGGTAGTTCATACATCTGGCTCTACTCATATCTCAAGGAAGAAGAAGAGAAAGAACAACAATCCAGTTACTCTGGATGAAATTATTGAGATTCCAGTATGTGATCGTAGAACATTGGATCCTACTAAGTTGACAAAGTATGCAAGACTTTGTGAGAGGAAAGCCATGCAAGATAAGTTTAGAAAAGACACAAAGGAAGCAAAGGTACTTGAAGTTGCATGAGGAATACTTCAGCAAATTGTACTTAACATAGGTGTTGATCAAACAGCCCCCATGCTTGATCAATTAATGGTTCTCACCGATGCAATCACATCTCAGAACATAGATTCTGAGAAGGCCATGGAAGAAAGACTTGAACAAAAGTATGAGTTCAAGTTAGCATAAAAGATAAGCCAAGAAGTGGCACTGAAAAAGGTGAAGCTATATGAACTGGTAAGCATAGTAGAACTCATAATTTTAGAAGCTATAACCTTAATACAAAAGTTATGCATGTTAGATCAACTCAC
This sequence comes from Thuja plicata, assembly GCA_018584345.1. Taxonomy (NCBI): domain Eukaryota; kingdom Viridiplantae; phylum Streptophyta; class Pinopsida; order Cupressales; family Cupressaceae; genus Thuja; species Thuja plicata. The sequence continues at coordinate 2,320,337 of MU225027.1, read as the reverse complement.
CAAGCAGTATACCGACAAGATAGCACAGATTGATGTTGATCTTCAAGCAAGTGCACAAGGTCTCACAAACAGTGAAGAGGCATTCAAATTTCACAATGATCAAACTAAAGCAAGAAAGAAAGCTGAGACAAGATATACAGATTACAAAAATAAAGTTTAGAGATGAGGTAAATGAGCTCCAAGCTCAACTCTTACCGACACTCTCATTATTGCAATATCATATGATAGAGGCAAGATCACTCATTTCCACCCCACAAATGTCTGTCCTAGACAACATTTATGATATGCATGCAAGAATTGAACTAGATCACATGGCTCTAGAACTCCTCAAAGAAAAATGGGAGAAAATCATAGAGGATATCAAGAACACCCATTCACATATTCTTGACACATAGTAAGTTACAGATTTTTGACAACTTATAAGTTGTACATTTTTGTCATGAGTATCAAATAAAGGGGGAAATGAAAAGATGAAATGATTTGTATAGTCAATCATTAGAATGGGGAAAGAATAAAAAGGAGAATGTATAGTACAAAGACAAGTATACATGTACATATACTTATACTATACCAATGCATACAGTTAGGGGGAGTCATATAATGATAAGGAGATATACATGGTGTACAGACTAAACACTTTAATATTATGCACAGATCATTTTTTGATACTAATTTCAAATGGGGAGAATTAAGACATTATATTTTTCTGTTAGTATATGCAAGGAAAAACATAATAAACTCTATTAGTTTATATGACATCAATAGACAGGGCACAACACAACCCGACGACAAGGTTACTAATAATGCTAAGTTCAAAGCATCCTGATAAACACTATTCAATGTTACCTGATGACAAAAAGGACAAAGGAACCCGAAAGATGAAGGGAACCCGATGATTAGTTCAGAAAGGAACACCGATAGACTTTCAGTTCAACCCGATGACCATAGACCGACACTCAGTTAGATCATACTAAAAGCGGATCTGACTTTCCACGTCAGATAAATCCTTAAAGTTTTATATTTAGCTTCTTGATTTGTTTTAAAGCCATTATGTGAGGATAAATCAATGTAATTATTATTGTTTTCATCAGTTTAACTAATTTAAAACATGCAAACTAAAGGATCAAGGTCAAGTTGTAAACCTTGGATCTAGAGTTAACTTTGTAATGCATGATTCTAAAATAGGTCAAATAATTGTATAAATAGATGCTCAATCTATTATGAACATGTTGTTTGATGATGATTGTAGCCACTGAGAGCATCTAAGGATTAGACAAGAGAATACATGCAGAATGATAGAAAATGATTAATTCAGTTTCAAGAACAAGAACATAGGCTACCGATGAGTAGGAAAAGGTATTAATCAATCACTATAGGTGATATTCATATACTATGAAGTTTAATGGATCTGTGATTAGAAATTATAGATTGCATACATTTAGTTCATACATATTGTACTCATTCTAACAAGTGTAGTACACTTAAGAAATCCTTTCAAGGAAGGTGGACTTAACAGTCCTATGGTAAATCTCTTAACCGAGTCCACACATCAATCAGTGTTGCTAAATCTCTTAACAATGTAGATCTTAACATGTCTCCACATTAATACTCCTAATAGGGTAGATCATCAGAAGTGATCAAATTTTAAGCCTTTACCGACTCCCTTCCATTCTGCAGATAGTGAAGTTTTGTGGGTGCAATCCCCACCACAGTTTTTACTTCCTAACAGGAGTTTTCAATGATATCATATCTTGTGTTATGTGTCTATTATTTTCATGAATGTTGCATACAATTAAGATTATGAATTAATACTACATGCATAAGAAAGAATATAAGATATGGTCAGTAATACAATAAAAATTGATTACTAACGATGAAAGGTGAAAATTGTTAAAAGTTTTAGAGGTACTGATTCACCCCTCCCCTCTCAGTACTATTTCCCATTAATCCCAACAATTGGTATCAGAGTTAAGTCTCTTCTTGGAAAGATTAAAGTCTTAAGATCAAAGATCATATAATGGAGAAGTACAAAATTGATAAAAATATTGAGAACAAAAAGCTTGAAATTCAGATGTTCCATAAACAATATATAGAGGCAAGAATCAAGATGGGAGAGCTATTGGATGAGAGAAGAGGTATGGAAAATCAGAGCAATGAAAAACATTATCAATAAGAAGAGATTCCAGATTTCTTTGAATCTTTAGGATCAACCACAAGCAAAGCATAAGATACATTAGAAGAAAACATCACAATTCTAAAGGAGATCAATCAACATCTGATAGATAAAATAAAGATGCTACAAATCAGTCAAGAGACCCAGATGGTAAGATTGATTGATGTGATGAGTTTTGCTAGACAAGCTAAAATAGAAAGAACACTAGCTATTGATGACAGGAGGAAGATTACAGAGAAGCTACAAGAAAAGGAGTTAGAAATTCAAAGACATGTTGAGCATCACCATGAGATTACTAATCAGATTATTCTTATGAGTCAAGAAGCAAAAAAAATGAATATAGGACTCATTGAAAGAGTACACGCTATCAGTGAACTAAGAGAAGAGAATGAAAAACTAAAGCATGAGGTTAGAGTTCAGCAACAATATAATGAAATTATCAGAAAGGTTGAAGAGAGAAATAAGAGAATGGATGATTTTCTTGAAGGACAACAAAGAGTTAACAACAACAATGATCTAGGCTCTACTGAAAATGGAGAATCATCAAATCAAGCCAATCCAAAGAATGTATATGAAAATCCAAGACCAAGAAAGCTTACATGAAATCACTATGGAGAGCAAGGGCATACATAAAATGTATGCAGAGGCAAAATGAAAGGTATTCCTAAATCTACATCTTCATTCATAGGATTCTGTTATAAATGTAACAAGAAAGGACATAAAGCATATGAATGTAATTCTAAGATGGATCAACCAAAGAAGGAAACCTACATGTAAAACACTATCCTACATGCAAAATGAATGAGCACAAAAGTCTTGAATGGTGAAAATAAAAAGCAAGCATGGAAGCCTAAAGGTCAAGAAAATACCTATCAACCAAAGAGAATTGGAAATTAGTATGTATGGGACTATAGTACATGGACAAATTGTACAACATGTGGTAGATATGGTCACATTGCTAAAAACTACATGAGAGCATGCACCAAAAGGTCTAGAGGCTGGAGAAACCCTGGAATGACATGCTTACACTATCATAAAGTTGGTCATCTCAAGAAAGACTGCAGAGACCGAATGACAGAGACAAGCATATATCCTAATGGAAACACCATTGAAGATATCCGGAGGGATAGAGACAAAATGTGGAGAAAAGATTCAAGCAATAATAAAGTTTGACCAAGCAATGCAAATGATGACACCCCATCCAATGGATCCGGTGACATCACCACCCCCACTTAAGCTGAACAAGTAAGTAGGGAACTGCACTTCACCAAGTCATATTTTTCATCAGTTCCATTATACAAAGTGATAGATAGTTAAAATCTGCATGAATAAAGATGCATATTATGTTAATTGTTACAATTATGAGAAAACACCCCCATCGGTAAACACATACCAAAAATTATCGGTGAACATAAAGTATGAGCTATCTACACTTACCAGAAATTGTCGGTCAACACATAAAAAAGCTAAAGCTCTAATGTAACCCGACACCCGTTGGTAAGGAAGCAAAGTTACAATGTTGACTTGACAAAATAATGATATCCATCGGTGAAAGAAAAGATATTAATAGCTATCTTGAGCATCATGAAAACATTGACAATGTTAATTAAGAAGTCTTCCCAACAAACTCCATCTTCATGACCCGACAAGTTGTTGAGCATTTATGAGAGACTTAGGGAAAAAGTCTATAAATACTCAACAGAAGCACTTCATTATGCACACGCAATTTGAGAAGAAAGAGAAGAGAAAAAATAGAGTGATAAGAAAGCATTCAGTAGAGCAACCTCGACTCGATCTAACGCACTCCAAATAGACCACTCACCATCTACATGGATCAAAGTAAGTACTGAGCGCACCGAAGAACTCTATTGTTATTTTCAAGAAAGCCCTAAATTCAAAATATGATGGCAACCACTTCAAGAATAGTGAAGTTAAAGAATGACAAGAAGAATGTCCTTAATTTAATAAAGAATAGTACCTGTGTGGAGGCTAAGTACAAGATATCCCTGGAGATCGCATCGCAACCTGATGATTTTGGTACATTTTTGAAAATTCCACCTAGGGTTTTGCAGATAAAAGACATAAGGTCCTACATTCACTGCAAGATTTCTGAGATAGGTGATCTAGAGATGGATCAAGCTTACAAGAAGTTGTGTGATGGTCAAGGGAAGCTAAAAGAAGAATACAAGCATCTGCAAGTAAAGCAAGTAACAAATGCCCTATATTTCCTGAGGGTTTTCAAAACTGACTAGATTAGGTTGGTACTTAGCAGAATGCATGACTATAAGTTATGGTTGGATGAACCTAAGTAGATCACAAAGGATGTGTTACATAGGGTAACTGTATACTAAATAACTAACAAACCTAAGGCACATAAGCATCCCTCTCGATCGGAAGTTGAAAAACTCACCAAAGCTATGTGGGATAACAGAGGACTCAAGGTGAACACCATCACAAATGAGGAACTGAGGTTCAATGCATGTGTGATAGGTTACAAGATCTTTGAGGCAAGTAGGCTAAACAACATTGCATCAACAGTACAACTTACAAAATTGTCACTAAAGGAATACATATGGATCTATGTGAGATCATACTGAAGCAACTTGATGAGAACATGACAACAATCAGGTCAGCAAAGATTAACACATGTAAGTTTGGTTCACTCATCATGTGTATATTATTTTACTTTCAAGAATACTTTCCTTCAGTAGGCAAAGTGAAGTGGGATACTACAAAGCCAGTCACATTACAAATTAGTGACCTTATCAAGTCATTAGGAGAAAATTTTTATTTAGTAATGGCTGCATACTTCCTTGATTTCAAGGAAAAGATGATGGAAAGAGTGAGGATCCCTGAGAAATTAATTGAAAAACATAGGGATGAAATATTTTTCATGGTGGATACAAATTTCACTCACATAAAACTAGTTGTACCAAGAATATCCTGGTTACCACCTCTTGACTATGAAATTAACATTGATCAAGCAACAAATGTAATAGATGCATTGGTAAATGAGCCCCTTGATAGAAAACATCCAAGATTTGGGACATATGAAGAGGCCAAATCTAAAGTAAAATCAGGCCTAGTAATCAAGAAGACTGTCAAAAAGAAGAACAAAATGGTAAAGAATCTTGAAAAGATTCTATCAGTCAATGAGGAGGAGAAAGAGCAAACAAACAAAACCAAGGATTAAGGTACCATCGGTGAAGAATAATATAAGAAAAAATTAAATTCTGTGGCAACTGAATCTGACACACCTCCACATCCTACAAAGAAACCAAGAACCACAGCGGCTTAGAGAATAAGGAGCCAAACAAAAAAAGATACTAAACCCCTCAAGAAAGGTCAAGTAAGGACCTATAAGAGTAAGCATCCAACAAAGAAGAAAACAAAGAAGAAAATTGTGAAACAAACACCTACAAAAAGGAGGAAAAGACTGGCCAGGACCAAAGCTGACATATAAGATTCCAAGGAGGATGAGCCTGATGTGAATAAGAAAAGTTTTATCAATCAAACAATTGATGAAGTTGCAGATTTGATTGTTGCAACAGGAATAATGACTGCTAGGAAAATAAGACAATGGGAAAAGATGGAGCCAGAAGACCAAAATAAAATACAAGAAGCAATAATCAAGGCAATGGTAAAATTCAAATATGTACTAGTAGAATTTGATAGCCAAATACCCAAAGAGCTGGGTGATAGAATTTCACAACAATGGTCATATGCTTTGCACAACGAAAAAGAAGAAATGGAGAGGGTACTTGTTGCACTCATGCCTCCTGAATCCAAGATGGAAGAGATCAAAGATATGATGAAAAAGAACTCAAGTAAATTTTTAGCAAAGATAATAGCTTACAAAGTGCTACAGGACAAATTCATAGAGTTGGATAGCATGACCGAAATAAAATGGAGACAAATTCTTCATCTACTGAAAGAATCAAGACATGGAGCCCATTGACTTAGATAATGTCATGGATGATCTTGACATTTAAGACATCACTAAATATGACTCTAATAAGGATCCACAAAAGGAAGATGGTGTAATATTTATATCTCTTAAGGATCAAGAAAAATAACAAGCATTGAAGACAACAAGACATAATGACAAGGATGTTGCTGACAAGACACTATAATTATTGACATAACATACCCTGTAGACCAAATACAAAAAGATGAAGATGTCACTACTCAACAAGCTAAAATTGACGAGCAGGACACTACTCTAGATGCAACACAGACAAGCACACAAGATAATATGCCACTACTGATAAAGGACATAAATATGCTAGAAGGAAATGAAGAATCCACAATAGATACAAGCATACCCAAAGACAAGGGTGATGCAGAGACAAAGGATACCATAGATGAACTGAAAGACACAACTGCAGATCAAGCTACAACTGATGATCAGAAAGACAAGTCTACTAATCAGAATAAAGAAGAAGATAAACAAGTAGAAGAGGAAAAGTAGAAAGAAATGAGTGAAGAAGCAAAGATAGATGAACATGAGAAGAAAATAGAAGAGAAATCTATAGAAACACCCAAGGTTGATGGAGAGACATCTTCACCAAACTGACAGGTGAACACTGAGCAGAAAACACAAAAAGCTTTATCTACAAAGCCTTCATCGAGCACTTCTAAGAAGAAAAATGAACTTGCAATGGTAGTTCATACATCTGCCTCTACTCAAATCTCAAGGAAGAATAAGAGCAAGAACAACAATCCAGTTACTCTGGATGAAATTATTGAGATTCCAATATGTGATCCTAGAACATTGGATCCTACTGAGTTGAAAAAGTATGCAAGACTTTGTGAGAGGAAAGCCATGCAAGGTAAGTCACTAGTACATTTGAGGTCAAATTTTGATGGCCATTTGTCGGATTTCCAACGCTCATTTTTCGGTATTTTGACACATGAGTCCGTCACCATTTTTGCATAGGAAATTACAATAGAAGACACATCCATTGGTTTACCAACACCACATCACATCAAAAACTTGCACATGACAACAACTTCATGATGGCATTTCCTGCAGTTCATCCATCGGCATTCCGACACCATGACCTATCAAAAATATACAATCTCTATCAGAAATAACTGTCAAAAAATATCCTTTTCGACGATAGTTTCCACCTAATTTTGACAAATATACCTGTCGGATATATAGCATTACTGTTGAAGTTTCTGTTGAAAAATTTCTATTTTCAACACTGTAACTGTCAGAATAGTGACAGTCGTGCAGCATTTGTTTGACAGGTTTCCCTGTTGAACGTATAGCATTACTGTTGGAAGTATTGTCGTAAATTATGATTCTCTGACATTTTAACTGTCGAAGGTATAGCACTGCTATTGGAAATTAATTATGAAATGTCAAAAAATTGACAGATATGCACATTAAAGATAAAACAGCTCAAGAGACCATCATAGGTTCTCTCTTTCTTCGGTCTATATTATTGACAGAATGTTTTACCTTTCATTAGCTCATCAAATCCAGGTATTTGAAAGAATATAATAGAATATTTTCATGACAACGTATATTATTTAAGTTGACATTGCACGAATTTATCTACTTTGCGCACTTGTAGACTATGAGGATGACGATAAAGAAGCATGGCCATGGTAGGAGATGCTTCTTTATCACCATCTTCATAGTATACAAGTGCACGAAGTAGATAAATTCGTGCAACATCAACTTAAATAATATACGTTGTCATGAAAATATTCTAT
>MU225027.1:2248222-2297237 GCA_018584345.1 Thuja plicata | reverse complement strand
CATTTGATGCCCTAAGCTATCAATACAAATGACGCCTAGCTAGAAGCTCATGGGCTGTCCATTTGATAACCACAGTCAACATTTCAAAAAAATGGATATCCTTGAGCACAAGCACCAATAACATCAAGTAATGGAGTTAAAGCATAGGCTAGGGCATGACACCAGTAGAATGTGGTCATTTCAATGACAACAATATACAATGGCATCATTAAACACATATTCTAGTAATATCAACAAACATGAATCCAAACATTTGAATACAATGAATCGATATCCTTGAGCACAAGCACCAATAATATTAAATAATAGAGATAAAGCACTGGCTAGGGCATGAAACCAATAGAATGTGGTCATTTCAGAGAGAAAATCCCTCAACAATAAAATGAAATGCATTTGAATATGATGCCAGAGGCTTGAAAGATGAAGAAATCACATACCTTCTCCCGCGCTCAGCTGTCGCTCCTTTTCTCCCGCTCTCCAATTAAAATAAAAATGATGAGGCTGTTTCACTTTTTTTTTAATGTATACCCTGAATATATCAAAATTTTGATGGTTAATTAAACACCCATCAGAATACTGACATCATCGGGGCCTATTACAAAAAAAAACACCAAATTCGTTAGAAAAAGTTACCCGTTGGAAATTTCTATCAAAATTTGGCCCCAAATGTAGTAGTGAGTTGAGAGAATCCACAAAGGAAGCAAAGGTACTTGAAGTTGCATGAGGAATACTTTAGAAAATTACACTTGACACAAATGTTGATCAAACAACCCCCATGCTTGATCAATTAGTGGCTCTCACTGATGCAATCACATCTCAGAACATAGATGCTGAGAAGGCCATGGAAGAAAGACTTGAACAGAAGTATGAGTCCAAGTTAGCAGAAAAGATAAGCCAAGAAGTGGAATTGCAAAGGGTGAAGCTATATGAACTAGTAAGAATAGTAGAACCCCTAATTTCAGAAGCTATAACCTTAATACAAAAGTTATACATGTTAGGTCAACTCACCAAGGAGTATACCAACAAGATAGCATAGATTGATGTTGATCTTCAAGCAAGTGCACAAGGCCTCACAAATAGTAAAGAGGCAATCAAATTGCACAATGAATAGCTAAAGAAAGCAAGAAAGATGAGACAAGATATACAGATTGCAGAAACAAAGTTTAGTGATGAGGTAAATGAGGTCCAAGATCAACTCTTATCGACACTCGCATTACTGCAAAATCATATGACAGAGGCAAGAGCACTCATTACTACCCCAGAAATGTCTCCCCTAGACAATATTTATGATATACATGCAAGAATTAAACTAGAGCACATGGCTCTAGAACTCCTCAAAGAAAAATGGGAGAAAATGATAGAGGATATCAAGAAAACCCATTCACATATTCTTGACACACTTTAAGTTACACATTTTTGACAACTTATAAGTTGTACATTTTTGTCATGAGTATCAAATAAAGGGAAAATGATATGTACAGTCAGTCAGTAAAAGGGGAAATGAAAGGAGGAAATGATTTGTACAGTCAATCATTAGAATGAGGAAAGAACAAAAAAGAGAATGTATATTACAAAGACAATCATACATGTATATATACTTATACTATACTGATGCATACAGTTAGGGGGAGTCATATAATGACAAGGAGATATACATGGTGTACATACTAAACACTTTAGTATTATGCACATATCAATTTTTTATACTAATTTCAAAGGGGGAAATTGAAGACATTATATTTTTCCATTAGTATATGCAAGGAAAAACATGATAAACTCCATCAGTTTATACTATGCCGATAGATAGGGAATAATACAACCCGACAACAAGGTACTAATAATGCTAAGTTCAAAGCATCCCAACAAACACTATTCAGTGTTACCTGATGACAAAAATGACAAAGGAACCCAATGAGTAACAATAGTGCAACCTGATGAAATAGACAAGAGTGGAACCCAATAGATGAAGGGAACCCGACGATCAGTTCAAAAAGGAACACCGACAGAGTTTCAGTTCAACCTGACAAGCATGAGCCGATAGTGAGTTAGATCCCGCAAAAAGTGGATCTAACTTTCCACATCAAATAAATCACTAAAGTTTTATATTTAGCTTCTATATTTGTTTTAAAGCCATTACATGAGGATAAAGCAATGTAATTTTTTTTATCAGTTTAACTGATTTAAAACATGCAAACTAAAGGATCAAAGTCAAGTTGTCAACCTTGGATCTAGAGTTAACTTTTCAATGCGTGATTCTAAAATAGGTCAAATACTTGTATAAATAGATGCTCAATCTATTATGAACATGTTGTTCGATGACGATTTTAGCCACTGAGAGGATCTAAGGATCAGACAATAGAATACATGCAGAAGGACAGAAAAGGATCAATTCATTTTCAAGAACAAGAACACAGGCTACCGACGAGAAAGAAAAGGTATTAATCAATCACTATAGGTGATATTAATATACTGTGAGGTTTAATGGACCTATGATCAATAGTTATAGATTGCATACATTCAGGTCATACATATTGTACTCATTCTAACAAGTGTAGTACACTTAAGAAATCCTTTCAAGGAAGGTGGACTTAATAGTCCTATGGTAAATCTCTTAACCGAGTGCACACTTAAATCAGTGTTGCAAAATATCTTAATAGAGTAGATCTTAATAGGTGTCCACATTAATACTCCTAACAGGGTAGATCATCAAAATTGATCAAATTATAAGCCTTTATCGGCTCCCTTCCATTTTGCAGATAGTGAAGTTTTGTGGGTGCCATCCCCACCGCAGTTTTTTCTTCCTAACAAGAGTTTTTTGCGATATCATATATTTTGTTGTGTGTCTATTATTTTCATGAATGTTTCTATGAATGTTGCATACAATTAAGATTATGAATTAATAATACATGCATAAGAAAGAATATCATATATGGTCGATAATACAATAAATATTGATTACTAATGATGAAAGGTGAAAAGTGTTAAAAGTTTTAGAGGTACTGATTCACCCCTCCCCTCTCAGTACTACTTCCTATTAATTCCAACAAAATATACAATGCTATTACTGTAAAAAAATATGGACATTATGAGATTGAGTGCAGAAAGAAGCAAGCAAACCAGAATAGGGGCAGAGAAAATATGTCCCACACAGAAGAAGGAACTTCGTCAATGTTCCTATCATGCTCGACAACAAAAGAAAACAACAAAGAAGACATGTGGTTGTTTAACAATGCCTACAATAATCATATGACAAGAAACAAAAATGCCTTTACTTGTTTTGATGAATTAGTTAAAACCAAGATAAAGTTAGGATATGATCACTTGGTTCAAGTTCTAGGAAGAGGTACTATTACAATTTTAAATAAGAAAAATTAAAAGAAGGATATCCATAATGTTTATTATGTTGAGAATTTAAGACATAATCTATTGAGTGTAGGCCAAATGAATGAGAATGGGGTTGAAGTTAAATTCAAAGGATCTACTTGTACAATCCTAGAAAAAAACCCAAGTAAAATGGTTATAGAGAGATTCCAAATGACTAGAAATAGATATGTATCCATTAAATATGAGAAGTGTCAGACAACCTATAGCTTATGCTTAATATGTTACATTTTCTGATGAAACTTGGCTATGAGACCTTAGATATGGACATCTAGCTTTTAACAACCTAGATGTATTGAAAAAAGGGTCAATGGTCATAGGTCTACCAACAATAGATGTAGATCATAATCCTTGTGAGATTTGCATAATTTCCAAGCACAAGAGGAGTGCCTTTCCAAATGAAGCAACTTATAGAGCCAGAGATCTACTAGAGCTAGTGCATACTAATATCTATGGACCCATGCAAATAGATTCTATAGGAGGAAGTTATTATTTATTGACCTTCACTAATGACTACAATAGAATGACCTAGATATAATTAATCAAGAACAAATCAGACACCTTTGAAAGATTCAAACAATTTAAGGCAATGACATAAAAATAGAGTGGCAGACAAATTAAGGTCTTAAGGTCTAATGGATGAGGTGAATATGACTCTAGAGGTTTTGCAACATATTTTAGAGAACAAGGCATTCATAGATAATTCACTGCCAGATACACTCTGCAACAAAATGGAGTAGCAGAGAGGAAAAATCAGACAATCATGAACATGACAAGAAGTATGTTGAAAGCTAAAAATTTTCCAAATGAATATTGGGAAGAGGCAGTTTCATGTACAGTCTATATCTTGAATAGATCACCTAAAAAAAATTGAAAAACAAGGCACCTCTAGAAGCCTGGAGTGGAGCGAAACCATATGTATCAAACTTGAATTTTTTTTTGAAGTGTAGCTTATACACATGTCCTTGAGGAGTTGAGGAGAAAACTTGATGATAGAAGTGAGAAATGCATATTTGTAGGTTACAATGATGCATAAAAATCCTACAAACTATATAATCCAATCACTAAGAATATAATAGTGTCTAGAGATGTGAAGTTTCTTGAAGATAAGTTATGGTATGAACAAGATAGTGGAACAACTTGTAATAAACCTACTTCACATATTTTTGACCTAGCTAAAGTTGAGCAGCCAAGACAAGGACTACCTATACTACAAGTTCCAACAATAGTAGAAGAAAATCAAGGACAACAAGTGCAAAATCCTTCTTCTAGCAGTGATTTAGACCCCACAATAGCACAATTAAGGAACCAAAAGACTAAAACTATTAGAGATATTGATGCAGTCAAGCTCAAAGGATCCAATAATGGACTATCCAAACTTGCAACCAATAACAAGAAAAACAATGGAAACCAAACACAACACAAATATAACAACTTATATCAACTTAGATTATCTCTAAATCTCAATTACATGCAACATGTCGAGCTGTAAGGCCTTCCCGGTTATGACCAAAACATCAAAAAATTCAACAAGATCTTACAGGATCCAACTTCACTAGCCCACCCTACAACTAAGTGGAAAAAACTAGATCTAAACTTGTGCTCGCAAGCCACCAAGTGTATTCACCCTAAAATGGTCGCCTAGACTTTGGGCCCCATTTATCATTTTATCAATTTATCAAATTTCCTGAATCAATGCTTTGCAATATTTTCAATTCAAATCAATTTCCTTGATCAAATTGTAATTAATTCAATTATTCAATTATTTCAATATTTCCTAAGGTTTGATCATTTTTATTTAATTAACATATTTAATCTCTCTTTTAATTAAATAAAATTCCTCTTATTTAATTAAAAGATTTAATCTCCCTTTTAATTAAATTCATCTTGTTTAATTAAATTAAATTCCTCCCATTTAATTAAATAAATTTTTTCTAATTTATTTAATTATAAAGAAAACCCCTCTTTTAATTAAATAAATAAAAATCCCTACTTAAAAAACTTTATTTGATGAAAAAGGCAATAAATTAAATAAAAAATTAAATAAAATCCCTTTTTCTTCACATCTTCCTAAGTGGTGGGTTTTTGCCTATTAATCATAGCCTTTGATTTTTGCCTCTTAATCTCAACCGTTCACTTTTATTTTTAAGGAAATCTCTCCTTCTCATTTTCATATTAGGTTTTCATAGTATTGTTATGTTGCAGGTTTGGAGAGCAATTTTGGAGGAGGATTTGAGCACTTGAGCTTGGATATTGCAACTTCTCTCTTCTTGTCTACTTCTTCTTGCATTCATGGCTCCTCATGTAGATTAGATTCATGTTTATTTTCATAGATTAATCTTGCATTTGTATTTCCTTTCATATATTTAGCCATGCATTGTTATCATTTAGTTTAATTTCTTTTTATGCATTGCAATCATATAGAGTAGATGTTATTTTCATGCATTCGAATCTCTCGTTTCATGGTGTACTTGCATAGGCACTAACTAGGTCAAATCTGAGGGCCTCCATTTCAAACCTTTGCACTCCATGACTAGATAGCTATGGATCGATATTTGAGGCCTCATTCTTGAGCAACCTTGGATGGAATGATTCATAGAAGTGTGTCAACATTTATGCACACACCAAGCAATCTTACAAGTTTCTCTCTTACCCACTTACTACTGTATGCTATCAAATTTTCCACTTTTCTACCTCTTCTGCTATCTCCCCCTAAAATGCTACCTACACACTTCTTATATACAACGTAGCCACAAGTCGACTTCTCAAACAATTATTAAATGACAGTCGGTCCAATAAAATCCATGATGAATCATATTAAATGACCCAATCATCTACAAATAAACAATAAATACATAGAAGAAAGCACCAAATTAGATTTAGGTCCATACAAGATCCAATGCATCAAATCCATAGGCCTTAGAACTCTGCATGATCACAATGACCCCCTCAAATCATGGATGCAATCTCCAATGTCTGCCCAATCTATAAAATCTAGTTGATGAACTCATCAACCGAGACCCCCAAGTTGGTATCGAGCACCAACAAAGCCATCGAGCCCATTCAGTGAATCTACGCTACCAGTAGACACTAATTTTTTTCGGTGAAGCAAAACATTCCTTCCACCAAGAACTAAGCACCAAAATGACTGAGAACAACCAGACTCCACCGAGCTCTGCCAACTCACCAACCGAGCACCAAACATAACTTAAACATATTTTTGGTTGACACATGATTGTAAACTTCCCTAGGATGCTCCTATAGTAGACAACCCAAGCGTGAAAAGATGTTCTAGCAGCTTCATGAACATATTTTGGGGTTCATCACATGTCCTCTGAGTCCTTAATGAATACGCCCATGCCTCAGTTCTTCTTCTGCTTCCTCTTACCAGTAGCACTCTCTGAAGTGCCTTCAAATTTCTAAACCTTAATGTCTGCACCAACCCCTGGAGTCTCAAATTTTCTACCAATTCTCAAGTTCCTCCCTTTTCTTCTTCCTTCAAAGGAATCAAAATAAAATTTTGTCCATCTTTCAAGATAGTAAAGAGGTTCCTCTTATAGTCATGAATAACCTCTCAATCATACTACCAAAGTCTCCCAAGTAAAACATGACAAGAAATCATCTCCACAATGTCACATAATACTCATCCTTATAAGAACCAATGCAAAAACTTACCATGCACTGTTCTCCTTCACCTCTACTGCATGATCTTCTTGTAACCAACTTATCCTATAAGGACAAGGATGTTTCAACATCCTTAAACTAAGCTTCCAAACCATCTCCTTAGAAACCAAGTTATCTGTACTTCCTCCATCAATAATCACCTTACAACATTTACCACTAGACTTACATATAGTCCTAAACAAGTTCTTCCTCTAACAAGAACCAAATTGTTTCATGGGTAGCAATGTTCTCCTCAGAAAAAGATTCGCACCTTCCACCTCAGGTTCTTTCTCTTCAACTTCATTCACCACAACATTTCGGTGACTATCGACCTTCCTATCTATATGGGGACATTCAAATGACCAATTTCATTCTTCACCATAGTTATAACACTTACCTCTGAATACACCTCTACCTTCCCTTCTCCTTGGTTCAACAAGTTTTGGTTCCTCCTCAAATCTCACTTTATCCTTTAGCGATTGCTCTTGCTTCTATTTCCCTTGAAAGTTACCTTGATGTCTCCTTTTCAACTCATCTTCTACCTTTAGTGCATACTGATAAACATCCTCAATTGAACAAATATTCAACATGCCAATCTCACCCTGGCTATTGAATCTGAGACCATTAAAAAATCTAGTAACCTTTTCCTTAGAAATCTCCCTATGTCCAGATCTAATAGCCAGCTTGTGGAACTCCACGGTATAGTCTTTCACACCTAGATATTTCTACTTTAGATTCTGCAACTTATTAAACAACTCAAGTTCCTAGTCGGTAGGTATGAAATTAGCCTTCAATCTTGTCATCATTAATCTCCACCGAGTGATTTTCATCTCACCTTCTTCCTCCCTATCTCTCTATAACTCTTTCCACCATAAGGCAACATGACCTTTCAATTTAGTTTGTGCTAACCTTACTCTAAGAGGATCTACAATATCTTCTAGCTCAACCTAGTCTTCTAATTGACCGATCTAATCAATCAGGTCTTTGAGATTCAATGTACCTAAAAAATTAGAAACTTCCATCGTATGACTTGTATTCAATCAAGCCATAGATCTTTCCAACCGATCAGCTCTGTCATCTCTACTATGTCCATCACCTTCAGTAGAAGCTTCAAAATCTTTGGAAACTTCCTCGTAGCTATCTTCTATTCTAGGGTTCCTCTGCAAACTAGTAATAACCCTCATGATTTTAGCTACCATCTCATTCTTCATTGCTACTATCTCGAATCTAAATATTTTTGTCACTTTCGATTCTACCTCCTCAGAAAGATCGACAATCACCCTAGGGTCCAATATTCTTAGAGGCATCTTCCAAGATCTTAAAAAACCCTCCACAATAAATCCCAACTGACCACCTTGTGATAACCTTTGAACGGTCTGTGAATCAGATCACAACCTGCTACGTCGCATAAATAGTCAGACAAGTTTTACAAGTCTAGGAACATAGATATGCAACCTTCACTCAGACCAGCCAGATCAACCTCGCCCAGATAATGAACTAGCTCTAATACCACTTGATGCAGTCAAGCTTGGAGGATCCAATAATCGACTGTCCAAACTTGCAGCCAACAACAAGAACAAAAAAAAAAACCAAACACATCATAGATATAACAGCTTATATCAAATTATATTATCTTTGAATCTCAATTACATGCAACATGCCGAGCTGTAAGGCCTTCCCGGTTACAACCAAAAAATCAAAAAATTCAACAAGATATCACAGGATCCAACTTCACCAGCCTACCCTACATCTAAGTGGAAGAAACTAGATCTAAAATTGTGCTCGCAAGACACCAAGCAATATTACAAGTTACTCTCTTACCCACTTTCTACTGTCTGCTATCAACTTTTCCACTTTCTACCTCTTCTACTATCTCCCCCTAAAATTATACATACACACTCTTTATATACAACATAGCCACAAGTCAGCTTCACAAACAATTATTAAATGACATTCAACCCAATACAATCCATGATGAATCATATTAAATGCCCCAGTCGGCTAAAAACAAAGAATAAATACATAGAAGAAAGCACCAAATTAGATTTAGGTCCATACAAGATTCAATGCATAAAATCCACACACCTTAGAAATTTGCATGATCGTAATGAGCCCCACAAATCATAGATGCAATCTCCAATGTCCACCCAATCCATAAAATCTAGTTGGTGAACTCATCAACTGAGACCCCTAAGTCAGTATTGAGCACCAACAAAGCCACCAAGCTCGTTTAGTGAATTAGTGCTGCCAATAGACACTGAGTCTGTTTGGTGAAGAAAAACATTCTTTCCACCGAGAACTGAGCACCAAAACGACCAAGAACAACCAAATTCCACCAAGCTATACCAACTCACCTACCAAGCACTAAATAAAACTTAAACATATTTTTGGTCGACAAGGGATTGCCAACTTTCCTAGGATGCTCCTGCTTTAGAAATATATGAACAACATGATAATGATGAACATTTATTGTTTGCCTTGATGTCTAGTTAGCCTATATGATTTGAAGAAGCAGCTAAGAAGGGAGAATGGGTAGAAGCCATGAATGATGAAATTACAGCCATAGAGAAGAATGATACATGGGAGTTAGTGGACTTGCCACAAGATTAAAACATAATTAGAGCTAAGTGGATCTACAAGACTAATATGAATGAGAAAGGTCAAATTGAGAAGCACAAAGAAAGGCTAGTAGCCAAATGTTTTTTACAGCAGCCTGGTATAGACTACGAATAAAATTTTGCACCAGTAGAAAGATAGGATACAATTAGGACTATCTTAGCAATGGCAACAAAACATCATTGCTCAATTTACCATCTAGATGTTAAATTAACTTTTTCTAAATGGATTTCTAAATGAAGAAGTACATATGTTGACCAACCACATGGATTTGAGATCAAAGGACAATAAATAAAGGTATATAAGCTGAAAAAGGCCTTATACGAATTGAAATAGGCACCAAGGGCATGCTACAATAGGATAAATTCCTATCTACTTAACAAAGGGTTCAAGCATAGCAACAATGAGCCAACATTGTACACAAAGAAAAACTTACAAGGTAAAAACATAATTGTATGTATTTATGTTGATGATTTACTATATACTAGTAATTTTCACCTTGATGAGTTTAGGATTGATATGGAAAGAGAATTTGAAATGACCAATCTTGGTCACATGAAGTACTTTCTTGTTCTAGAAATTGAACAATCAGAAAAAGGCATTTTCATGAGCCAAAAGAAATATGCACAAGATTTGTTGACCAAATTTAGAATGAATAATTGCAAGACAATTAGTACCCGTATTGTTCCAGGTACAAAATTGAGCAAAAATGATGAAGGTGCAATAGTAAATCCCACTTTATACAAGAAATTAGCTGGCAGACGAATGTACTAGACAACAACAATGCCAAATGTTATGTTATCTATCAACCTTCTTTCTAGGTTCATGGAATTACAGACATCTCATTAGAAATTTGGAAAAAGAATACTGAGATATATTGTAGGAAGAATGCAGCATGGTATTTTGTTTGTAGGTTATGAAGACAACCAGCTAGTTGGATTCAATGATAGTGACTTTGCTGGAAGTGTAGATGACAGAAGAAGCACATCAGGTTATGCATTCTTCTTGGGTATAAGTATAGTTTCACGGGCAACCAAGAAGTAACCCATAGTGACCATTTCATATGCAGAAGTATAATATGTTGCAGCTACATTATAAACTTGTCAAGTACTATGGATGAAGATATTAATAAATGACATCAATCCAGGTACAAAGAAGGAGCCAATTACCATATTTTGTGATAACATCTCAGCAATAACACTTTCCAAAAATCCAAATTTTCATCAAAAGAGCAAGCACATTGACACCCGTTATCACTTCATCAAAGAGCTGGCCAGAAATGAAGAAATTAGTCTACTGTATTGTAAGTCTAAAGATCAATTGGCATACACATTCACAAAGTCATTGGAAAAAGTAAATTTTGTTTTTCAAAAACAACAATTAGGAATTATTAGTATTGGAAATGTAATGTAGATAGAATAACATTTAAGGGGGTGTGTTAGTTATAATTAATGACTCTATCTAGAAGTCATCCTTTAGTAGTTGAAGAATTTATTTCAACCTTTATGGTCTCGAACTCTCCAGTATTTGGTACCCATTCTTTTGGCACCTTTTTCACTATTTTTAAATTAATAAATATGATGTATAAATTAGTTCTTTCAAGTAAATAGAACGAAGGTTTTTTTCCTCTTTTTTTCTCTATGTTGAACTTATATATTTTTTACTTTCTTCTTCCATCCTTTCTCGATTTCTCTTCCTTCCTAGTTTATACCTCATAAAATAGAGATAACCTCTAAAGTCTGACACGTGTTATAGGACAACTGGGCATTCGAGTGGTCTCTTATTATAGGTTGTGGGTTATTGGAGGTTTTTTCTAGAGTTGTTACTTCATTCATACTGGTTTAATGACCATTTGAATGGTTACAGGATGTAAGTATTTGAACTCAGAGATATCACTAGAAGACAATACTCTTCTTCCTGTTAACAAAATGATAAAGAGATTGTCAAAGAAGACATATCTGTTATGTTTTGAAATTAAAAATTAAACACTACTTAAAGCTGTTGAAGGACCTAAAACACATAAATATTCTGAGAAGTGTATATATTGTTATTGGGGAAAATATAATTGTAAATCATGTTTTCTACAGTTGCATAAATGTATTCAGTGCCACAAGTCTCAGAAATAAATAATGAGTTTGTTCCTTATTCCTAAGCATGGGAATGGATATATCTCAATTGCGTAATGATTATCTACTAGAAAGTGAAGATTAAGGCCTACATACAAATTGTTTGTGATTCTTTTAGCTTTGCGGGCAGTGTTTGTAGAAAGGGTTCTAGTGTTGCAAGAAATTTAGGCCAAAATATCTTTAGTTGTGGAAAGTATAGGTTAGAACTATGAATGGTTTTCATCAAATCTTACTATGAAGAATATTTTAGATTACATCTCATATTTCTAAAGATCATCTAGAGAAGATCAAAGCATTTTACATGACATATGACTACTTTTGAATAAATCCTAAGTTTTGCAACTTTATTACATATTGTTATTTGTAATCTTGATCTTTATCAACAACATTCTAAGATGAGTCAATCCTTAAGGTAAGTTCATTGTATCACTGTTCCTTATTTGATATTAAATATTGAATATATTATAAATTTTGAGTGTGCCAATAGTTGTATTCACTATTCAGTCAATGTTTATATCTGAACAAAAACAAAAAAAAACATTGTTAAACAATAATATGGAAAATTGTAGCAACTTGTATGCAAAATGTTTGGTAAAATGTCTATTTAGTAATTAAGGGAAAAAGTAAATAGTTACAAAAATTGGGTTAGATTTAGAGTGGCTTATTACACCACCCTATAGGTGGCTCGATGATAGTTATTTCTTCATTGGATCTCACAATTTTTTGCATTAAATAATCATTTACAAGTATATTGTCCTTATAATCATCTTTAAAGCCTTGATCTTTGTTGACATGTGTTTTTGCACTATACAACAAGAACAAAATATAATGGGTATTCTATTTTCTTTTGAAAGGAAATGAAATCATATTTGATGATTCAAATAGTATCACCCCAAGGTTCTAATAGCCAAGTCTTTATTATGCTTGAGATATCTTAGTGAATTTATGTGATTTGCTGGTGTCATAAGGGGTCTTACACTAACAAGGCATAATTCTATTCCTATGATTTTTCTTAGAAAATACTAAGATCTCAAACTTCAACATCATTGGATTTAGCAATAAGAGTGGATTCTTTTCAATGTGATAAAATTCATTCTAGATAAAATTTAAAAGAGTAGGGTTTAGAAGGCTAAAATAAAATGTCCATGAAAATTT
Organism: Thuja plicata; assembly: GCA_018584345.1. Classification (NCBI taxonomy): domain Eukaryota; kingdom Viridiplantae; phylum Streptophyta; class Pinopsida; order Cupressales; family Cupressaceae; genus Thuja; species Thuja plicata. The sequence goes on along the minus strand of MU225027.1, from coordinate 2,284,296 downwards.
GTTGATACTAATAGGTAAGTCCCAAAATATTAATTAGATTTTTCTTCACGAGACTATATCACAACTACAAAGAAATAGATGCAAATTTTTATTTTTAGACCATATGGCATTCATTGATAACATCTAACAATGTATATTAATAAATAAAAAATTGTTGAACTTTAAATAAAAAATTTAGGGTTTAGACTAACTATACACTAAAATTTATAATAAACAAGTAATAAATGGTATGAACTTGGAATTTCATCAAGAATCAATCTCAAAAAATCTTCATGCTACTGAACTTAAAATAATTTTTTTTCATGAATAGTGCCTTTTCAATTAATAAAATATCAAAGTTACATATCCACAAAAAAGGGGTCGGGGGATATAGAAATCACCCCGCAAATTTCACACGACCAAGCCGGAAATAGAGTACAACTATTCATAAAAAAATAGGCATAAAGCCATTAAGCAGCAAGAGCAGTGACAGAAGGAGGAGGATCTTTATCATCAGAACCCCACACATCATTGGGGTTAACAAGAGGGTCAGGGAGTGACCATCCATCATCTTCAGCTTCTTCTTTATCTTTCTCTTCTACCCTGGGCGGAGAAATGGCTAAAGCCAGGCGGGGAAACTTGGAAGAGGTGGCAGGATGCCAATCAGAGCCACGATGAGGACCAGGAGCATCAGGAGGGGCAGACTAAGCCAGAGATGGAGACCACCCAGAAGTACAACAAGGTGGAGAAGCTGAGTGGCACTGCCAACTATCACCACCACCTCTCAGAGAGTGATGGCGGGGTGCCTGAGATCGCAGGGTGCGTGAGTAGCGCGCTGAGGAGCTGTGCCCATGGCAGCGGCCTCTGGGAGGAGTACCTTTAGTAGAAATGGCATCAGGAGGAACCCTATAAATAGTGCAAGGAGCATTTACCCAATGATTGAGAAGCTCCTATAGGTGAGCCACTTTATTGGCTTGATCTTGAATCTGCATCATAACATTATTACAAATGCAAGCCTTGTTATACATAGCAACATTCATATCAAGAAAGCTATGAGAAAAAATAACAACATTCCTATCTTTCCATAAATTGAACAAAATCTCCATCCTGAAAGTATGCCAAATCTGGGTAAACTTGGAGGGAATTCTAGGAGAATCTCCTAAGACAATCATGTGCCAGGAAAAAGGCTCAGGCCGAAAGGGCTTGAAAAAATCATGAATCCACTGCCAATACTGTTGAGCTCTCCTACAAAACCAGAAGATGTGCAAGAAAGATTCAGGGTGACCATAGAAAGGACATCGAGGGTCATGAACACTTAGATGTTTGAGCCTAGGGGAAACTAGGAGCCCTTGAAAAAGTAGACACCAAGCAAAAAGTGCCATTTTGGGCTCCATAATGGTAGCCCAGATGGTTTGAATGTGAGAGCTCCAGTGAGAAGTGGAGGAATGAAGATGCCATATCTGATTAAGGATATCCACCATCGGAAGATGGGGGGACAACCACCTATAACCCAGAATTGGTTTTTAATTGTTGAAAGGCATGGAAGGATACCATTTCCAATCCTTCCACCAGGGCCTGACAGACTGAATACCAATCTTATGAAGCAAATTGGTAGGAATCGCAAAAACCAAAAGATCAAAAGTCTGGCGATCTAAGCGAGCCAAATGAAACTGCACCTGCATATCTTCCCATGAATAGAGACCCATAGAGGCTCTAGAGAAGAGGTCCTTGGGTGTCCGGATGCCATGTTTTAAAAAATGCAGAGCACTAGTCCCTTGGGTCTTGGCCAGTGGGATGCCTTGAATAGAAAACAACGGAGACCACCATAGGCTCTGCTGATTGAAAGAAAGACCATTGTGAAAGACATCACCATCCCAATAGAGCTAGGGCTTAATAGCTTCCCAAGCTTTCCAAATTCTCTTGATGATGAATGTACCCTAAATTTGAATAGGTTCTTTCATAGTTAGTAAGGTCTGGAGACCAATTCCCTTCCAAGCCAGCCTGTGAACTGGGAATCCAGAAGAGATACAATGCCTGACAAGAATTTTCCAGGCCTCATCACCAGTAAGAGCATAGATAATCCACTTTGCACAGAGAGCATGCCCCTACCTCTAAGTGGAGAGAAGGCCAAGGCCTCCAGAATCATGAGGAAGGAAACAAAACTCCCAGTCAACCCTCTGAAACCCATGGCCGTTAGCACCAGAGGCCCAAATAAAATCTCTGAGAAAATGTTCCAGCTTGAGATAAGAATCCTTAGAGGGAGCCCAACATGAGGAGTAGCAGCCAATACTTTGGAGCAAATCTAAAACTTTCTAGCAAGGGAAAGAGGCTTGCAGATCTAATATTGCATTTTTTTTTCAATCTTGGCAATCACAGCATTCCATAAATCCACAGAGGAGCCATGGAAAGCAAAGGGAATGCCTAGGAAGAGAAAAAATTCCCCATGCTGAACCTATTTCATGCCAAAATTATTAAGCCAGGTAGGGGTTGGAAGAAAAGACTGCCTGAAACAAAGAGTTTTAAACCATTGGATAGCAAATCTAGAGGCTTGAAAAAAGGTGTCTATGCACTACAAGGCATTGGAGATGTTATCCTCATCCTCAATAAGAGTGAGAAAGGAGTCATTAGCAAAGTGAACATTAACAAGTTGGGAGGAGGAATTAGGAAGGGAAATGCCATGGACCAAACCAAAGGAAATAGAGTTGGCAAGCAAATACCCAAAGCCTTCAGCAACAAGCACATATAAGGCAGGAGCCAGCAGACAACCTTGCCAAATGGATCTAAAAATCGCAAAAGTATCAGATTGAGACCCATTAATGGTAATGCATGCAGAGGCATCACCAAAAAGCATTTCCATAGACTACAGGAAGTGAGGACCGAACCCAAGAGCTTGAAGCATAGCAAGAATAAAAGGTCATTCAATGCGGTCATAGGCTTTAGCAAAATCAATTTTGAGGAACAAGGTAGCCTATTTAGATTGGCAAGCCTATTCCATCCCTTCTCAGACAACAATAATGTTGTCAAGAATGTACCTAGATTTAATAAAACTAGTTTTTTCAAGGCGGACAATAAGAGGAAGGAGATGTCTGATTTTAAGAGCTAACACTTTGGCAATTATCTTGTAGGAGACATTCAACAAGGTGATGGGCCTCCAATTGTAGATATCCTTCAGATCACTAGATTTAGGTATGAATTTGATATTCCCTTTATTAATTAAAGTATCCAAACTTTTAATGTGAAAGGCCTCAAGGTAAACTTTGTGCAGGTCAGGACCAACAACATCCCAAAGGTGTTTGTAGAACTCGCAGGGGAAGCCATCACATCCTAGAGATTTATCATTGGCCATAGAAAAAGATGCTTCTCTGAGGTCAGATATGGTAAGAAATTTCTCACAAAAGGCACATTTCTCGACCACTATGTGGTTTGGAGTAACAATAATACAAGCCTTCAGAGCCTCTTCACGTGCATCAAAATTACCCTGCGATGCAAACACTTGTTCATAATGCTGAACAAAATCCTGAAGAATGGCCGGAATCTCAGTAAGGGTTTCAGATCCTTGTTTAATATTTTGAATACCAACATTGGTATGACAGGCTTTGAGATCATGAAAAAACTCCTTAGAGGCTTTATCACCCACCTCCAACCAGTAGAGGCGAGCTTTGATTTGAGCTCCACGAGCAGCATAGGCATCAACAATTTGCTTCTCATGTCAAAGTTGGGAAAAATTAAGCTGGAGTACAGAATCAAAGGGGTTCAACGCAAGCAAATCAATAGCATTGAGAAGAGCCTTAGTGTTAGCTTCATAAGCACACTTCTTGTAACAGGCTAACTAACGGTCGTAAATGCAAAGAAATCTTGTAGTATAGGTGATGGCATCATTCCACCATTGAATCCAACCAAGATGAGTGTGGGGCTGAGGCTCTAAATTCCAAAATTGAAGAATGTGCATAATAGTGGAGGCATGCATCAGCACTGACATGTTGAGATAAAATCGCGTCTGGGCAGCCCTTCTGGCAAATGATTGCCAAGTGATGGAGAAATAAATGGGGAAGTGATCTGACAGGGTTACATCTATCAGAGGAATGACAGGCAGGTCTCGATCTTCAGAAAAAGAGAAAAAATATTGAGTCATTATCATAGCATGATCTAGCCTCTTAAATATACAGTTAGAGCCAGCTCTGAATTTAGACCAAGTATGCCAAACCCCACCCTGCTGACGGCGGTTAGCATTGGGATAAAAAAGGCCCTATTCATTATGCATCTAGTACCAAGCTTCTCTCTCCCCAGCTATATAGAAAAAAGGAATAATCCCTTCCTTATCAGAGGCCAGCTCAACCATATTAAATCCCCACACATAACCCAAGTAGCAGGAGGCAAATTGTCTACCAGCCAGCACCAAAGTTGAGATCTTTCGACAGCATCATTGGGGGCGTAAACATTAATGATACCAAAAGAATGATTATGAAAAGAAAGCAAAATCTAGGTGACACGCTGCATTAGATCAGATCCATGAGCAATAACAAAATAATGAAGGTGAGGTGATAGAATGGTAATGACACCACCTTTACCAACTTCATGCTGAGAAGAAAAAACAATGTCATTCAGCCATATGACATGGCGGGCAGGGTTAAGCAGGAACCCAAAAATCTTAACCTGCTATAAACATAACACGTCCAGACTGTGAAGTTTGTGATGGGTATCATGAACATAGTACTTTTTGGAGAGGTCAATTAGACCTCACACATTCCAAGACAAAAAAATCATAAAAACTCTTGCATGGTTTCCTCATCCCCAAGAGAGGAGAAGCTATTCTGCAAGAAGGCTGGTACAGAGCCAAAGCTGGGGAGTAAATCTCCAGAAGAGGTAAATCACCTTTTATCTAGGTCATCCGTCTGTCCATCAGGACTACGAGACCAACGCAAAGACCGGGAGGAAATTGAAGAATCTACTGGCAGTGCAAGCACCACTTCTGGAGTGGAAGGCTTTATGGCAGACCTTTTCCTCTGAATAATAGGGTTTGAAATATGCAGCGGTGGTGCATCAATGGAAGGATGATATTTTCCAACCGAAGGTTCTAGAGGTGACACAACAGTGTAATTGGCTTGCATCATCTTGGAGATAGAGGCATTCCTTCCTTTTCATGAAATTGTAGTCCATTCTTCTTTTTTTCCAGCTTCCAAATTTTTGTAAAATAACTTTGAGGAACAAGAAACATGCAGGCATTCAAGTTTAACACAAGTATTTACCAACAAAAATGAACTTCTATATTAATTTTTACAGTCCTTTGGCCACAATTTTTAGTTCTTGTTTACAATGAGAGGGGCCAAGGCCTTCTATAGATTTTAATTTTAAATTACAAGGCCCAAATTTAATCATGTTCAAGGGCCAAGATTTATCCTTACCAATGACCAAAATTTGGTTCATTACTCTAAGGTGGTTTAGAATTTTTTAAATATTGTTTCTTACCATTGACCGAGAAATATAAGAATATGCATGAAAAACTAGATTGCCGATTAAAACCCTAATTTCATACAATGTCCCAATCAAACCAATAAAGAACAAAATTGAATGTGAATTATAAAACAAAATCAAATGGAGTGTCACATCCAATATGAAAAGCCTCAATTGCTCTTCTTAATCCTCTTGAAATGCTTTCCGATTTTTAGGAATGCACAAAATCATAATTGAAAGCTTGAAATGATATCAAAAGGTCGTCAAAGATTGTGGTTAGATGAGATGAGGAATTTGAATATATTAAATAGATATTCAAGGATTGATGAATGATGAGGACTAATTTTCTTTTCTGGAGATCAATAGTCAATATTGAATGCAGAGAAGGGAGTAAGAGAAATTAGCAAGTGGGAGTGAGAAGTAGAGAGAGAAAGGAGCTACATGGGGAAATCTAAGAGTTGAGTGGGAAGAAAAAATTGTAAGTGGAGTGAATAAATAGGAAAGAAAGTGGGAGAGATTTTATCAAATTAGAATGGATTGAATAATTGAGGAATTATTTAATCTTTTATTGAAAGAATTAGTTAGGTCAAAGAGGGTGATTAAATAATTAGATCAATTATTTAATATTTTAGGATGATTTAATTAGGGAAATTTAATGAATAAGATTGATAAAAGAGTTTAAAAGACATAATTAAATGATTGAAAATTATTTAATTATGAGAAAATAGAAGAATGCAATTTGTTCAAACTAAATTATGAAATCATTCTATTAGTTTAGATGAATAATTAGTGAAAAGAATTATCACAGGAGTTTGGTGATTTTAATTGTCTACACTTTGCCCCTCTTTGAGACAATGCAATTCTGAGCATTGTTTCAAAGAAAAAATTAGCTTAGATGATGCCTTAGCATGCTCCAATATTGATGATATATTATGACACCCCCTCAAAAATTGGGCAAAACCAATTTTGTAATATATAAATTTGATGTAGTTCAACACTTAGAGGATAAAAATATAGGTAAACAAGTTGTTTTAGGTCACTATGTGCATAAGTGATTGACCTTGGCCAGTGTAAAAGTACAAAATAAGGGTACATAAGGTCACATCCACCCTGTAAATAGGAAATTTATCAGTTTATTGTCCTCATTTTTACATTGTGATCTTAGAAATCCAAAAGAGAGGAGTGAGTGCCAAGTTATTTAAAGTAGAGCTATGATAGGCATTCAGGAGCATGAACATCAAGCAACACACATGAGGAGATTCCTACAACTTGCAAGAGTGGGTAGACTGTGAGTGCTCTATTTGTACTTATCATTTTGTAATTTTTTTTGTTTGTTTTGTTTAGATTTTAGGGCCCACAAAAATGGGTGACAATTGTGGTGCACTACAATTGTGCATGTTTTCAATACAATTGTAGATGGGGTACCACAATTACTAAATGCATGATGCATTTGTAAGTGTGTTGCATGTGGATGTTTGGGTAGGTAAAGTAAATGCACTGCAAGTTTATGTTATGTGCTAAGAGCACCACAAGTGTTTATAAATGTGATGCAACTGATTATTTTCACCACAACTATAATTAAGTGTGACACATGTCACTCTAGGTAAAAATTTTAGTTTTTTTTTAAAATTGATAAGTTTGGTTGGTTGAATAGGCAAAGTTAAGACACGTGATTTATGTAAAGTTTTGATTGGCCAAAGGAGTCACTCCCTCCCTCATGCACATGGAAGAATAGGCCTGATTGTGTGCTGCTATGACACCAACTAGATTAGGGTGAGCAAGAGATCCTACATTCCCTAGGTATATACCATATCTATTTCATGCTTGAGATTAGGGCTAATGAGGGGTTATTGTTGTGCTTTTCAATCAATGACATTTAGAGAGAATATTTTCATCTGCATACTAGAAAGGTGTTAGTTACTCTATAGGACACATAGTACATACTACAACTCTTGATAAATGGATATAGGATCATTTATGTGAGATCTATTGGTGTTTCTGCATTAGTCAGATTATTTGATTATGATGTTTGACACCTAGGCATTGAGGATTATGAGATAAAATAGGACGCCCTAGTAGATTAGTATGAGAGATTGATGATTATCATATATGCAATGATATAAGGGGTCTTTTTTCTAAATAGATGTGGTCATCAACTTATAGTTAGATGTGGCTGAGTACTAGAGGGAATTATGTTATATGGGACCATATGTGCTTGGGAGCTCCATGTATTAACTTTATTATAATTTTAATTTCATAATGTGACATAAAGAGGAGGATGCTTGATTATCTATGGAGTCATGTGTTGGAATAATGGAAGGGTGTGTACTGAGAGGGGAGGGGTGAATCAGTACCCTTAAATTTTTTTATCAATTAACCTTATTACTCATTGCTTGTATAACTGACCATTGTTGCTTTACTACCTCATGCATGTAATATCATAGCATAAATGTAAATGCATGTAAACAAACATAGAAACATTCATGAAATTCATTTAAACATGACACAAGAATTGATAACGTAGAAAACTCCTGTTAGAAGGCAAAAATTGCGGTGGGGATGAAACCCACAAAGCTTCATTATCTTCAGAATGGAAGGTGCCTGTTAGGGCTACAATTTGTGATCACTTTTGATTATCTTACCATGTTAGGAGTAACATTTTAGACTTTTTAGGTCTACCCGGTTAAGATATTTTAACAACATAATGTATGTGTGCACTCGGTTAAGAAATTTACATAAAGACTGTTAAGTCCACCTTCTTGAAGGATTTCTTCTATTTTCTACAATTGTTAGAGAGTAGAAAAAAATATTTATGATCTGATAGATTGCAATATTGAATTTATAATTACAGATCCATTAAGTTCACAAAATTGTATATCACCTATTGTGATGGATAATACCTCTGTTATGCTTGGTAGCCTTGAATGTAGTTCTTCATAACTAAATTCTTCTTTGTATGTTCTTCTGCATGAAAATATTTGTCTGATCTATAGATGTCCTTCTATAGATATAATAATCATGTTATTGATTTATTATACATCTATATATACAATGTCTTGACCTAATTAGGTTACACGCTTTTCTTGAATAACTCTAAGATCAAAGGTTTACAACTTGACCTTGATCTCCTAGTTTGCATAAAAAAATAAGTTAAACTGATTAAATCTATCAATTACACTTTTCTTGATCCTCAAGAAATGATTGTCTAGCTAAGAAAAAAGCTAATTTAAAGAATAAGGTGATTTAGATGACGTTTAGTTCAGATCTTCTTTTCTCAGTGTTAAAACTATCTCTTGGTTAGAATGGTGCTCGGTGATGTCTCTACTCGGTTGTGTCTCTATAGACTAGTGCTCAGTTGTTATGTTGTGCTCGGTGATCAAAACATGTTGATGACCACTGTGCTCAATGAATGTTGCACTCGATGATCAGTGCCGTTCAGTGAATGCTGACACTCGGTGAATGCTTGACTGACCAAAATTGTCTGCTTGAATACTAATGACAACTTTTGATCCTTTAAGGATTATCATCATGTTGTTACATATTTGAGCTTGGGAGGATATTATAGTATGTCTCCCAACTATGGAGAGATAGGTGGATCCAAGATTGTGTTATGTGTATTGTTATATTGGCATGATAACATAGTTGGGTCACACTATATATTAGAGGCATGAGATTGAATTACTCAAATATTTCACATGGAGACCTTACAAAGATTTCCTAAGGTGGGAGGATGATGGTTACCATCTTCCTTACTATTGAAAAAAAAGATATCTCATTGGGAGGACTATCCATACTCACGAGTGAAGAGAATGGACTTTTCCACCCTCAATATTGATGGAATACCAAGGAGAAAATCAATCCTTGTGCCACCTCACTAAACTAGCATTCTGGTGAGCTAGGGTGATCAATGAAACTCAAACTGATTATGAATGGAAAATAGAAAAAACAAAGACAACTTTATGATGTTAAGTGATAAAAATGTTTAGTCTAGTATAAATGAAAGAGTAGATAATCAAGACCAACTGGCGAGCTTCGATAACTCTCTATTTAGGACACTTGTACGAGTCTAAGACTACAATGAAAATTTAATACGTAAGCATGGTGCACTTGAATCTTATACAGATAAGGTAGAGATATTGTAACATAAAGGTATTAGACATAAAATTAAATGGAAATGAATAAATATAAACTTGTTGTGAATAATAGAAAGTACAAATAAAATAGAAAGCAACTATTCTAAGACAAAGAAACATGAAATGAATTATCACAACCCATTTTGAATAAAAATCTCAATATACCACTTCAATATTCTCTTCATTCCTATACCCTTGAAGAAAATAAAATTTTTGGGGCTACTTGTTTAAGAGGCTTACCAAATTAAGAGCCCATTATGGTGTTTCCACCTTTACAAACAACAAAGATAGATAGATATGGAATATGATAAACCAATAAATAATAATGATAAAATGATAGTAATAAGAATATTTATAAAGAACTATGGTATTCCAATTCAAATAGGATAAATGAATAAAGAGACACTCCCCTTAAAGAAAAAGAAGCCATCGCTTGGTGGGATGAAGGTGAGTAGAAGATAATGAGTGATGAAGGTTGTTGGAGAAACATTGGATGATGAACGAACTATAAAACTATTGAACAATGGTAAAATATTGTAGAGAATGTCCCAAGAATAAAGAGAGTAACCAAGAGCCAAGAGAGTCACCAAAAATGTCCAAGACAAGACAAATGAAGCCAAACTATGGATTTTAAACATGGCTGGTAGATTCCCAACATCAGTGGCTAGTTTAAGGAGGTGCTACAGTGCCAAAAATAATAGTTGTAGCATATCAATGACCACCTACAAGTATACAAATTCATGGGATGAGTATGTTCACAACAAATGTCTAAACATCATACATGCAATCTGAGCCAAACATGCCACATGGTTGAGAGTCTAGAGAAGGGAGATGTCAAGGTAGATGGAGTAATATGGAAGCTTACGTGGAATTTAAATTTTCAGCTAAGGGAGAGGAATTATGAAATGAAGAGTTTCATGGAATAATTTATGACATCATATTTTGCCTCCACACATATTAGTAGTGAAAATGCAAGCTAGAGTAGAGAAATTAAATTTACCAGAGAGTCTTTTGTCCGCATGGAGTTTTCCCCAAGGAAATTACCTGAGATTTTGCAAGATCACATTATAGCATGTAAATTATAGAAAAATATGCTAGATGAAAATATCTTAGTTATATGATAGGTCAATTTCAGTTGCCTCAATATGAGCCACAATGACTATACAGTTTTATGATAGGGAAACTTTAGATCATGCAAGTATGAGTAGTAAAGCTTAGATAGTATGATAGGGAAAATGATTTTCGTAGCACCAATGCACATAAAAATTGCTAGATTATTGTATGAGAGGGTGAGAGAATTATGCTGATACAAGTAACAATGATAGATGACCATACAATAGGGAGAAAGATTTGATAGGTGGATTGACCCTCGTAGAGGCATATACAATAGCTTAATTTTTTTTAAAGAAAATTTAAGTGATATAGATGATGATAGACTCTCCTTAGAGTGGAGAATGTAGCATATAGGGGAACACAATGAATTCTAAGGAAAAAAGATATATTTCAACAAGTGACACATAATATACACAACATAAAAACAAATGAGAAAAGACATGGGGATCTGATTATTCAACATTAGAACTGATAGTAGTGAAAGAGTTTGGATATAAGACTGGATATTGGTATCTCATTAGTGTCAAAGTCCTCAAATATAAAGAGGATCACATGTAGACAAAGAAAAATAAAAATTTGTATCAACATGGAAGAAGTTCTAAACATACCCAATACTTTGCATCATCCTTGAATGTTGAAAGTGAATGTACAAAAAATAGAAGAACGTGATAAAAAATAAAAAAAGTGTATGACATATAACCCTCTATTTCCAAGTACCAAAGGAGTAACTTGGGTCCATTAGAGGAGAATAACATTAAAATAAAAATATAGGGAAACAAAAATAGGCATTCTCTAATCTATAGACCCAAAGCGAGAACTACCTTAGAGATCCTCCATCGACAGTTCCTTGTCCTCCCAATATAGATCATATCGGGAGGGATGTCGAGACTAAAAAAATGACCATCAAGGCATCCCTAGGTGCCTCACCAATAGCTAGAGCCAAGGATGAAGCCACTTCAATGGTCTCATCCAAAAGCTCTATAGATTCAAGATGGATCATGCGAAGATTTCTATCAACACCAGAGTTTCATCAAGTGAATTGAACATACATGCCTCATAATATGTAGGAAATTCATTTTCAAGAAAGATAGGAGGAGCCACATTTTTTACCTCTGTAAATGGGAAATGAAAATTTAAGAGATGAAAAATCCTTCTACACTTCAAGTACATAATAGACAAAGGATCTGATAGATTAGACTTATAGTGATGGAACTTGGGCATGGGGTCCTAATCAAAATTTTTCTAAAAGAATAAAGGAGATAAAATTCAATCCACTATAGTTAGCCTGGGAACCTCAAGAAATTTGGGATGACGGTCAATGGATATTGTAGGATGAGCATACATGAATACACTAGACACCACCTATATATGCAACATGTTGATGGGTTTAGAGAATGGAGGGATATTAGGATGCATGACGTTATGTAAAGTTTCTTGGGGGTGTAGAGATGAAAACATAGACCTACTTAGTGTGAGGCATAGTATTCATCTCTAGAGTGCCATGAAAAAAAGATAAAGATGTGGTTGGACAATATGTGTATGTAGAAAGAATAGATGTAAGTGACACAAAAATAGGAATTGATGATTCAATATTCATCTTCACAACAACTTCATGCTCCAATGCTCTAGCCCACTAATAATTATTACGCTTACATGTAAGATAGTTCTAGCATAGGTGTGAACTAGGATGATTAGCTTGCAAAGGCTTAGTTACATCTTGTTTTATTGGGGAGGTCATCAACACGTGACTAAAAAAGAAGAGGGCCTTACCAATGAAGTAGGGCATGCTATCAATAGGGTACATACATATTAAAACATGGATTTAGTTCACCATTTCACTCCAAGATCTATTGGAGGAACAATGAGAACCCTTAGAGGCTAGGAGATAGGTGACAAAGGTGATGAATAAGCTCATAGTGATCTCTTTTCCTTACCATAGATAATAAGGAATTTTTTGCTAACATGTACAACTCAAATTTAGGATAAGCCTTAGACTTTGACAACATCGATTCCTTTTTCTTGTCTACACTAGGTTCAATTATAGAAATAAAAGATACTACTAGAGATTAAAAATTCCTTGATAGACACGGTGGTTTCCCCTTGAAAACACACTTTCCTTGAGCCTCTAATGGAGAAGGAATAAGGAAAAATTATGTTGCACAACATGGGTGCGATGAGATGTAGAGAAAAAAATAAGAGGGGATATAATGGCTATAGATTTATAATAATTTTTTCTCCTTATTATAATCCTTGAATAACATATACTTCTAAGGAAGTAGATGCCCTATAAGAGTACTCCATAAATGGTTCAAAACAAATCCCCCAAAGGATACTAGGGCCTGATATTTAGTGTCTTGGATAGTGTGGAAAATACCCTTGGAAGAACACATGAGGCACTTATGGACCACCTAGGGGATTTCCATAATAGAGACAAGTCATGGGATACCCATCTTTACTCGAAAGATATCTGATTTAGGGATGGTGAAAAAAATCATATAGAATGGCTTGGGTCCCACAAGAACTATGAAGGTGGTAGACCCAAAAGGGGGAAGGAATAGCCTATTGTTAGTTTTTATGGTCACTTGACACTTGTTGAAAAATTAAGTAGAATGATTTTCTTGAGTAATTGAGCAATTAGTTTGGTTTTCACTGATGTCAACTTGTTGTGATTATTAGTGACTATCTTATTTATAACGGGAAGGAAGAATATTATTCCATATATTCTTTATATTTCATATCTATTGTTGATCTTTTGGTATGTTTTTGGGAACTACTCACAAATGTTGGATTCAAGATTTTGTGGTTTGGAATAAAGTACATTGGAATTGGCATTTATCTGAGTATGGTTGTGATTGATAGTGGTTTCTACATGAAATTAAAACTTTGAATTTCTCCATGTAATACTTTTTGATTCTTCACGTTTGGAAATGAGCTATTAATTTCCTTAGCTTCATTAATTTTAGTTGCAAAAAGTTTTTGGGCTTTGAAGACTTGGTTTCAAAGTTTGATGGTGTTTTTACTCTAGGTTTGGCTAACCTCGGGTGTTTAAAATTTGATTATTTGTCTTGTTATATGAAAGAAAAAATATAATGTGTATGATAATTTTTTGGTCCAAATAGAGGTGTGGTGTAGTCCACTTCTCATTCCACCCCACCACGGGAATTTTTATTCTTGGCCTAATTCAACTTATATTTGGCTACTTGCCTAGCCTATAATGGGAGACTTCACAAATAAAGGATTGGTATAAATAGAGGTTAAATAATTAAGTGATAGATGTGGAATATACGTGTATTTTTTATAATACTATACAAGTGTGTGTGCATGAGATGAGGATTTATGAAAGAGGATTTGTCTTCATGATTGCGTAAATTGAGTACAGAGTATGGTGCAGAGCAGTATGAAATTTAATGTGCTAGCTACCAAAAGCAGTGATATAAAGGTGTCTATAGATCTTTTGATTGTTTTGGTGTTTTATTTTATTAGTAGATCTATTCTCCCTTATCCTTCTTCACCTGGGAAATAAGCCCTTCAACAATAAACCTTTATTAGGCAGTGAGCCTCTCTTTGTAAAAATCACCTTAACTAGTGTCGCCCTAACAAATATTCATATATTTGAGAACATTCTTCTATGTGGTTTTATCTTAATATGGATTTCTACATAAATTTGGTGTTTCATGTGTTTGATGGTTACTATACTTTTTATGCTTACATCTTTCTATAATTACAAATTAAAGTGAGCTTTGTGGAATAAATTGAAAGTTTAAAGTTTATAAAAAATTTTGGACAATTGGTTCATCCCCCCTCTTAGTTATCATAGTTTTGGTTCCTTGGAGAAGAGCTTAACCACTCAAGGAGATCTTGATGATGCACAAAGAGACACTCCCTACTTTTGATGGATATGACTATTCATATTGGAAAGTGTAGATATGGGGATACTTGGTCTCTCTTAGTTACAAGACCTAGAAGGCCATGGAAGATAAATATGTGAATCCAAAAAATGAATTGAGAACTTTAGATGGGATTGAAGAATATAAAAATAATGAAAAGGTATGGTATGTAATTTTTAGCACTCTGGCTAAAATTGCATTAACAAAATTTGAATCCTTGGAAACTGCTCATGATGTTTGAGAAAATTTAAAAAGAAGTTATGAAGGAAATGATATGGTCAAATAAGCTAAGTTGCAGAATGTGAAGGCTAAGTATGAAAGTTTGTACATGGAAGAAGAAGACAACGTAACAAGCTACTTGCAAAAGATTGATGATATGGTAAATGAGATCAAAATTCTTGGTGGAAATCTAGAAGAAAATTTTGTGGTACAAAAGGTACTAATAACCCTTACTAAAGTATATAGCTCTAAAGTCTCTGCCATTAAAGAAACTAAAAATTTGAATCAGTATACCAAAGAAAAAAATGTATGGATCTTTGCTTGCTTTTGAGATGAGATAATTTGGTACTACCAACATAAGAACAACAATCACATTTAAGGCTACCAAATGTGCAAAGGAAGAGGAATTCAATGAGTTCGAGGAATTTTTTGCAAGAAGAAATACAAAGGTAAGTTACCCTTTAAATGTTTTCATTGTGGAAAATAGGTCATTATGCTTCTAGATGTATAGAGATAATTGCAGAAAAAAAGAATAAGGAAAGTAAAGGAAAGTTCAATAGCAAAGCTTATTATGTTAGAGAAGATGATATCATTTATAATGATGAATTTTACTATGAAGAAGATGATCAATTATTGATCTTAGTAATTAAAGAAGAGTCTTATCCTTCTAATCCTATTAAAACTTTAGAAGTAGATACAATGAATTCTTCTTTACATGTAAGAAGAGACAAAGATGAATGACTCATTGATAATGGATGCTCTAATCATAAGACTGGTGATAGAAGTAAGTTTGTGAAACTTGAAAAATATTCAATGGAGGTCTAGTTATATTTGGAGGTGATCGAGAAGTTAGATTTTAAAAATGGATGTGATATAAAAATTAAATCTAGAACTGTGATTGTTGCTGAAATGAAAAGTGGAGGAAACATGTATCAGTTGAATATTTCTAGTGGATATTGTTTAATGTCTCATATCAATGAGAGTTTTCTATGGCATTAGAGGAAATTTAATATCAATTGTGAAAATATGATAAAGATTAGTAAAGTAGTGATAGATTTTATGAAACTTACAAGACCTACAAAAAATGTGTGCAAAGAATATCAAGTTGGAAAATAGACAAGGAGAACCTGCAAGTCAAAGGAACAATTTACTACCAGACTCTTGGAGCTCATACACATTGATTTTTGTGGTCCTACTAGAATAAGAAGTCTACAATGTGAAAGGTACTTTAAACTTTTAGTTGATGATTACTCTAGAATGACATGGGTTGCTTTTTCAAGAGAAAAATCAGAGGCTTTAGAGAAATTCAAGATATTCAATTCTATGGTTGAAAATGAGGTAGATAGAAGAATCAAATGTTTCAGATTTGACATAGGAGGATAATTTACTTCAAATGATTTTAACATTTTTTGTGAGAATCATGGGATTAGGAGATATTTGTTTACTCCTAGAACACCACATCGAAATGGCGTAGTTGAAAGAATGAACATAACAATACAAGAAACTTCTAGAACTATGATTAAAGAAGAAAATATATTGAAATTCTACTAGAAAGAGGCAATATTTTCTGTAGTATACACACTAAACAATGTTCATATATGAAAGAATCTTGGGAAATATCCTATGATGTACGATATGGAAGACACCCTTTTGTAAAGTATTTCAGAGTATTTGGAAGCAAATGTTATATTAGCAGAGATGAATAAAATCTTGGAAAATTTGATACCCGAGCTGATGAAGGCATATTTCTTGGGTATTCTACTAAAATAAAATCCTACCAATGCTATAACAAGAGGCCAACAAGAATAGTTGAAAGCAAAAATGTGAATTATGAATAAGACATTCCAAAGAACACATAGATATAAACTAGAAATGAATTAGATGAATATAATAGAAAACACAAAGAAGAGAAGACTAAAGAGAATAAAGAATAGAATGTTGTTGAGGTTTCTCTAGCAACTCCTCCTAAGACTCCCAAATATGTGCAGAGGAATCACTTAGAAAATTAGGTTATTGGAGACGACAACAAAGGTGTGATTACAAGAATAAAATCTATTGAAGAAAAAGTTAAATTATGATTAATTTTAGAAATTGAACCAAATATTGTAAAAGATGTTTTTAGTTATCAAAATCTAATTAAGATTATGCAAGAAGAGTTGGATTAGACTATGAAGAATCAAACTTGGAAACTGGTCCCAAGACCACCAGATAAGAATGTAATTGGAACAAAATGGGCTTTCTAAAACAAATTGGATAAAGATTGAACATAGTAAGGAACTAGGCAAGACTTGTATGCCATGGGGGATTCACTTAGTGAACTTGAATCATAGCACGTGTGTTCATGGCATACTAAATAATCCCCCTATTTTTAAAAAAATTGCCCCAAACTCATATTTGTCACCCCTCTCCAATACCCTCCCAGTATCCCCCCACCCATTTTCATATATAAACCCCCACCTCTCGGCCCCAAAAAAGTCCCTCCCCCCTATTTAGGCAATATATTGCCGCTTTTTTTGCCCATTTAAAATCTCTGAATATGAATGCTCATGATCATGTATTGCCTCTTCAGTGAAGACCCCATGTTGTATGAAAAAGATACACACAAGTGGAAGGAATTGATTTTGAGAAGACTTATGCTCATGTGGTGAGAATAGAGGCTATCAAAATGTTTTTTTTTTTTAGCACATAAAAAATTTAAATTACAAATGGATGTGAAATTTTCATTCCTGAATGGAGAAATAAAAGAAGTGTTTATATAACAACTAGAAGACTTCAAGCTATTAGATGATCTGGGCATAGTTTACAAATTGAAGAAGGTGTTATATGGACTAAATCAAGCTTCCATATCTTGGTATGCAAGGATTGATAGGTATTTGTTGCAGGAAGGATTTCCAAAAGGTACTATTGATAGTAATATGTACTTTAAATTTGAATCAAATGATATATTTATTGTAGTTATTTATGTGGATGACATTATATTTGAAGGTAATGATGGTATGTGTAAGAAGTTTGCTGATGAAATGCAAAAAAGAGTTTAAAATGTCCATTATTGGGGAAATGGATTTCCTTTTGGGTTCACAAGTTAATAAAAAAAGTGAAGTTATCTTTATTTCACAATAAAAGTATGTAAAAGAAATGTTGAAAAAGTTTGGGATGGAAAATGCTAAACTAGTACGCACTCCTATGGTTACTAGCTATAAGTTGAGAAAAAATAATGAATCTATTAAGGCTGATGAGAGTAAATACAAATCAATTAGTGGAAGAATTTTATATTTGATTTGTACAAAACCAAATATGATGGATGTTGTTTTTCTTGTAGCTAGATTTCAGCAAGATCCCAAAAAAACTCATGTTGCAACTGTGAAAAAAAATTTCAAATATTTGAAAGGGACTGAAGATTTGCTATGGTATCCAAAAAAATCAAACTTGATGACTTATATTGATGCTAACTGGGATAGATGTGTAGATGAAAGGAAAATCACAAGTGGAGGTGTATTTTTCCTTAGATGTAGGTTGGTTGGTTGCTCAAGTAAGAAGCAAGAATCAATATCTCTATCTACTACTGAACCTGAATATATTATTGTTTCTTCATGTTGTACTTAGAAATGGATGAAACAGACCTTGAAAGATATTGGAACAATGTTTGATGAACCTATCTCTATTCTATGTGAGAATACTACTGCTAAAAACATTTATAAGGATCTATTTGTACATTCAAGAATAAAACATATTTCAATATAGTACCACTTCTTTAGAGAAAAGGTTTTGGAGAATGGGGTAGCTTGACTATGTAGCTACAAAGGAGAAAATTGCTGATATTTTTAACAAGGCACTATCTAAGGATACTTTTGAGTATCTCCGGGAGAAGTTGGGGGTGATTTCCCCTCCTTATCAGAACTAAATGCATATGGTATGCATTAGTCCAGTGACCTTAATGCATATTTTGATATGGACTAATCATGGTGGATGCCTCTTAGCGAGAGCTATGTATTGTTGTGAGCTAAATTGTATATCTTAGGGGAAGATGAGAAGAATGAGTAGTATGTTTGCATCTTGGCCTTTTCTATTGATGTTAAAGTGGGAGAGTTTTGAATTAGGGGGAGAATTTTTGCATATTGAAGAGTTTCAACTGTTGTTAACTGTAGACAACCAAAATTTCCAAAATTCTCGTAGCTAGATTTTAGCAAGATCCCAAAAAAACTCATGTTGCAAGTGTGAAAATAATTTTCAAATATTTGAAAGGGACTAAAGATTTACTGTGATATCCCAAAAAATCAAACGTAATTTTGATTACTTATATTGATGCTAACTGCGCTAGATGTGTAGATGAAAGGAAAAGCACAAGTGGAGGTGCATTTTTCCTTAAACCTAGGTTGGTTGCTTTCTCAAGTAAGAAACAAGAATCAATGTCTGTATCTACTACTGAACTTGAATATATTATTTTTGCTTCATGTTGTACTCAGATATGGATGAAACAGGCCTTGAAAGATATTGGAACAATGTTTGATGAACTTATCTCTATTCTATGTGAGAATACTAGTGCTATAAACATTTCTAAGGATCTATTTGTACATTTAAGAAAAAAATAATTTCAATATAGTACTACTTCTTTAGAGAAAAGGTTTTGGAGAATGAGGTAAAGCTTGGCTATGTATCTACGAAAGAGAAAATTGCTGATATTTTTACCAAGGCACTTTCTAAGGATACTTTTGAGTATCTCCGGGAGAAGTTGGGGTGATTTCCCCTTCTTATCAGAACTAAATGCATATGGTATGCATTAATCTAGTGACCTTCATGCATATTTTGATATGGACTAATGATGGTGGCTGCCTCTTAGGGGGAGCTATGTATTGCTGTGAGATAAATTGTATATCTCAGGGGAAGCTAAGAAGAATGAGTAGTATGTTTGGATCTTTGGCCTTTTCTATTGATGTTAAAGGGGGAGAGTTTTGACTTAGAGGGATAATTTTGGCATATTGAAGAGTTTCAACTATTTTTAACTATAGACGACCAAAATTGCCTGTTTATGATTATGTTAAATTCATACTAACATGCCTCCTATAATTAATTAAATTTTATTTAATTAATTACCTTAAACCTTATGATATAATTAATTTAACCAATTGATTATATTATTTACCTCTTTATCCTGATAATATACTTAATTTTAATTAATAAATTATATTATCCTCTTTTAGCCAATATTCAAAATAATATATTTATTTGAATAATCCCCCTTCCTTCTAATCCAATAGTTTAATTAATTTTAAATTAATTAAACTTAACCCTAGCCTAAATCCCCTAGCCTAAAATCCCTCATGACACCCTAAAGCCTACAAATTAATTAATCCTTGATTAATTAAGCTAATTTCCTACACTTATTAGCATTTCCATAAATTCTTAATTTGTCTCACACACATGAGAAGATTCCCAAATTCAAAATCACCAACCTTCCATAAATAGCCACCCTCTTCTTACACATTTGTCCCCCATAGCCACCCCACTCTTACATTGTTTCCCACTTGGTATTTATTGCCCATCCTTTTCAAGGTTGCTCCCACATTTGTGAACAACTCATCCCTCTTACATGGAAAACTACCCTCGCCTACATGGCCTTCACCTTATCAATCCAAACTAATCCTAGCATTTCATTTCAAAATTGAATCTCAGGTGTATATTTCCCTTCAATTCCTATAAATAGGAGCCTCTCCTTATGCATTGTATCTAGTCTATCATGTAGTATTATCATGCCAAATTTTTTTAGAGAATTTAACACTTGTTTTTGGTCATCATAGTTTCATTTAGCTCATCATTTCATTGTATGTTTAATCTTGTTTTTCATAGAAAAATTTATTAGTTTTGCATCTAGTTTTCCATAAAGTTCTCATCTTCGTTTCATTATTAAACCATACATCATCTAGGAATCATTTGGGGAAAAATATTGTTGTTTTTTGGAGAGCATCATCCACATTCATAAATGAAATGAGAAAATCAATGGAGTATAGTGCCTCCATTATGCTCAATTGGAGGTATGATTATATTTGGTTGGTTTAATCCTTGATTTGTTTTTTTTTCATTAACTAACATAAAAATATAACCATATACATCTTGGAACACCTGGTAGGACATACGTCCCTCAAAAATCTAATCTATTTTTCAGCATTCTTGTCAAGTTTGCAAATCTAATTTTCAGAATGGTGCCTATGTCTTACGTAGAGGCATTTCCGCTAATCAGCATCTCTATGACAAACCCACATCTCTATAGCTATAATAACACACACATTTTATAGATTAAAATATAAATATATATATTTTTTAATGTTTTTCATGGTTATATAGATTAGAATGACATTTATGATAGTTTTGTTGCATTTCCCTCTTAGTTTTGATAAAAAATAGGTCTTTCAAGATAACGCATTGATCGCTTGTTATAAAGGCTCAGAAACTAGGCATAATCCTTTAACTCAGGGATTGGACATCCAACTAAGCACTTCATCCTCTTTATAAGAAACTCATTTAATATGTCAAACCCAGGGATGTGTTACTTGAAATGGGCCTGCAAAATATATGCACCAAGCACTTTCTCAACCAATCATTCTATAATTGTTGTAGGAAACAAATGCTGGAAAGAAACTATTCTATGTTTGTAGGAAGTAAATGATTTTGAAGGGAAACTATACTATTGCTACATGAAATGAATACTCGAAGAAAAGCTAAACTATTTCTATGAAAGTAAATACTTGAAAGTAAATGATGGAAGTGAATGCTGCTAGCAGGATGGAAGAGTGCACAAAATAACTATAATGCCTTAGTTACTCTGCCGCTCGGCCTTAGGAAGCGGTAGCTGTCCTGTGGATTTGGCTGCAGGAGCTATTCAAAATAGGAATTGAAATGATGGAAATGTAGGAAAGAAAACTAAACTAAAATGAATCTAACTATGGATTCCTCATTACGTGGGCCCCCTTGGGCGAAGACCTAGAACACTCAATTACACATAACTAATATCAACACTTCATTTTCTCATTAAAATGAATAACAGAGTACAAAGATTCTCATCAACAGTAAAACAACAGAATTGAAATAGATTGTAACTATAATAATAATTCCCTCCTCATGCAAGAGTAGGAATTTATTTAAAGGAAAACATCTTATTGCTAAACTCAACACGCCCTAAGAAAAGGCAGATATTTTATTACAAACAACTAACAGAAAGGAAAGCTAGAAAGAAGGAAATGGAATCGGTCCAAAAAAGATGAAAGATCTACTTAGACAACATATCTAACTTCCCACTCTCTCCTAGATTTCAATAGGGAAATTATTGCATTTCCCAAGTCTTTGCTCAACCATCTCCACTGGATTAACCAGAAACCTTCCACTACTGCTACGCTGATGTTTCATCTGTGTGCATCTACTACAGGACTGAGTCAAGCGTCCAACACATCATTGTGCTTCACCTGAACAAGATGATGGTTTCTACCTTAATGCGCTGCATTAAAACTATTAGGTTAAGAGAATTCATGACAAATAATCATTAAAGTACATATGCATTATCTATTTCTCAAACAGTCAATTCATTCATAAAACATTATCAAAATTCTATAGTAATAAACAGAGAAGATTCATCTAGATAAAGCATATTAAGTAAGAATATGTCCATGGCATAGGTTCAGTGGTTGACTACCACATATTAACATTTTTAAAGCAAAAAGTCTTGGAGTAATAAAAGAAAACATAGGAAAAGACCTATCAAAAGTTCTTCTAGGGTATCTAGAGTATGCCATTAAAATGGCCTATCATTTTTCCCCCTACGAAGACTAGTGCTGGTCCTCAAGCACTGAGACATTCCAGATCTTTGCAAGAACCCAGAGATCTCCTTCATGTGTCTTTCCAATCATGGAGCTGCCCACTCACCAGTAGAATCCATTTTTCTCTCCACCTTCACGTGTCTTCTTAGTTCTTGTTTCTCATCTAGTTCATCATCCATACAACTGTATAGTGGCCATAAAAGTAGAGGAGGCTAGAAGGCGAGTGGCAATCATCTTTCAAGTTATGGTTGTCATCCCATGTGTATATACCAGTTAACACACTACATTGTAGCCCGCAAGTTGATCAGACTGTGTGGTTCTACCTTCTTGAGTGCCATAGTGAGTCTCCCCCATCTTTTCCTTAATCCCTCAACTGTTCTGTCCCTGTCTGATAGTGAAAATCTTTCAAATGCTGTGAAAACTTCCTCACAGCTTTCTAGAATCCTTTTACTGGGTACAGAATCATGAAACCCATAAAAAATTTGCATCCAATCATATTAAAGCCATCGTGGTGACCGACTTTCAGGATGAAGGGGAAATGAAATGGACTGTTCAAGGATTCTATACTTATGCAATTGTCCTTCATAATTAATTTCATTCTGGGTCCAGGAAAGGAGGGAAAACAAATGTATATCACCAATAAAAAGAAGGGGATTCCAATCAGTGTTAAAAGGAACAACATAATTGTGAATATATAACTCATATAATAAATTTTGGACATAATCAAGTGATGTATTTTATGCGGCCAAAAATTATTGTGGGGTTCCTATGCTTGAGTTGAGTCCTGAAGGACTCTCATTAACTTAAACATTAGAAATTTCTCCTTAAGGCATAGGGTATAAACTCATGGTGGTGGTCTGCATTTTTTAAATCTAGAATTATGTCTGTAATATCATTTATTTTATTATGTAGGAATTCAATTTCTTGCTATTTCCTCTCAAGCTCCCTTCTTATTTTTGTCTTTTCTAACTCCCACATCAACTTTTGATATTGCATTGCATTAAAATAGTTAACTAAGAGAGCATGAAAAGTTACCTCTTCTGGTTTCCTATGTGGGACTGGGCTGGATTCTTGTGGGCCTTCCTCTTTCTTTGTACAAACTAGCACGTTATCTAGAATAAGGGGATTTTCCCCGCGATTGCCTTCCTATAGAGAAGAAGATTCTCTTTTGGCTCCTTTAGGTTCTGTTACCTCTGCAATTACACACTCTTCTTCTTTAACCACTTCAGTGGCTGCAGGATCCTCTTCCATCATACCCTAGCACTCTACAATTAGACTACCTTCTTGCAACTATTCTCATAAGGGTTCCTCAGAGGAGACATGAAAAGAGTCAACCATAACAGGGGAGACTTTGCTATATGTTTGTGTAGTGTTCAAAAAAACACTTCTACCCAATGGAGTATCAATAGAAGCTGCAGGATGCTTCTATGAAAGTTTTCTTTTCTTGAAATGTGTGGCTACAGGAGAAACAATAGAAATAGGAACATCTTGAATCATATATTCTACCATCTTGGCCTTACCCTTACCCTTTTTATCTTTTTTCCTAGAAACTATGGGAACCTTAGTTTCTCCGCTCCCCGAGGTAGAGTTTAGATGGCTGGATGACACACTCTCCACATTAACTCCCAAAGGAGAAGGATTTCTCAAAGGTTCATCTTGCTCAACAAATTCTTCATCCTCATCAGGGTTATTCCCTTGGTGCTCTTGAATTTTAGGTCGTGGCCCTTCTCCATGCAACTGAACATGAGGCACTACAATAAATCTATCCCAGGACATGGGAGAGACATCTCGTAGTGACCTTTCCACCAAAAGCTTGATTAAACCATGGTGGGTCACTAGATTCTTCTGCCCCTTTCGTACCTCTTCAGCACTTAAATTCAAAAGGGAATAAAGAAAATTGGGAACATTTACTAAACGGTCATGCCATAAATTGCTTGATAATTTAAAGTGTACTGCATGTAAGAAGGAAAAACATCCTTCATAGGTAATGTACCTAATAATATGAACTGCCAACTGAGGATACTCTCTTGGAAGAGATGTCCGCTTAACACCCTATTTTCTTTAATCTATTAGGGCATCTATTGGTAAAGAAAATTCCACTATGGCTATGCATGCATCGTGCCCATGCAGAAACGCTTCTCCTATAGAAGGAAGTCTAGAGACTTAGGAAATTCATGCTTTAGAAGCTTCAATTTGCAACCCTTTAACATATGCAACTCCATTGTTGTCAGTTCTCAAGAATTCCAGTGATGTGGCTTCATCATAAGCATTTAACCTAATAAAATAGGTCAGCCACCCTACTCTGTTAAAAACCTAAACACTATTCTGGTCTTGTAACAATGCGAAGTGGTTTTTTGGTTCATGCCGTATAGGAGAACCACCCATCCTACTATTTGAAAACTTCAATAATTTTTGAAAAATTCAGAAAAACCCTCTTATTCCACTGCTACTATAAACTCTGTTTGTTGAAATTCTATTGTTGTGCCCATAATTTTGAATAAAGATATCTAGGTTTCCAAGTAATGCAGACAAGACACAAAACAAATTTTTGAACTAGTGCTATAAATCTTTGCTGGGATTTTGAGTTAAAAGATAGGGCTGATTACGCAAGGATTGTCAAATCTTTATTTTTGATATGAAGGCTTGGTACAATTCTGGGAGAAAAAATGGTAATGAAAAAGGATGGAAATTATGATGGCAGATTTGAAATAGATGGAATATTTGAGGTGATGGGATATTTCATTTATTACACACAAAACCTATTTATTGCCCCCCTACGAAAAAGGTGACAAGTGTCCACACTTGCATGGAAAAGTATGGCAAAATCATGGATGAATTGCTATATTAATTACAATGTATCATAATCATATTAAATGAAGCAAAAAAAATCTTTTTGAAACAATAAAGTATTGTGTACCTTGGAATATTATACCGTTAAATGCCCAAATCTAGAAATATTTGATGATGTAGGCAGAGCAAAAATTCAAGCTGGTGCAATAATGAGGTGATGTGAATGCTTTGATGGCAGAAAAAAGGTGATGAAAAAGGTGATGGGATGACATTTTTATTACGGACAAGCAATTTTTGTGGGAAATGAAAATTTTATTATGACTGCATGTAGAAAATTTTCAAAGAGATGATCAGAGCAAATAATTACTCTGGTTGGCTACAAGAATGTCCTCAGCAGGAAGAGGTCCTTCGACTGTAGGAAAGTCTTCAGCTAGAGGAGGTTCTTCAGCTGTAGGAGGTCCTTCGGCTGTAGGAAAGTCTTTAGCAAGAGGAGAAGTTTCATCAACTGCAGGAGGTTCTTTGGCTACAGGAGGTTCAGCTGTGGTAGGAGAAATCTCAAACTGTCGTAGGAAATCAGCCTTTGTCTCAGGTTTATGGTACAGGCGAAGCCTATGACCATTCACCAGTAACTTGAAATGTAAAGGGTTGATGGTGGATAGTTGAAATTCTCTGTTAGCATAAACATGTATAATCTCATAAGGGACAAGCCAACATGTTGTAAGCTTACCTTGGGTTTCTTTGAATTTGGATTCATACAAAAGAGTCCAGTTGCCAGGAGAATACTATTTGGAAAGGATATGAGAATCATGCCACTTTTTCTGCTATGTCTGAACCAATTATGTGTGCTATAGGGAAGCTTTCCTTATCTCATCCAGTTGGTTAAGCTGCAAGATCTTGTCATGTTGTGCCTCAGTAAGATCAATGTTGAGCTGCAATGTCATGCATAAAGTTTTATGTTCAAACTCAATCGGCATCACAACTATTTTTCCATATACCAACTCAAAAGGAGTAAACCCTATTGTGGTTTTCCATGTACTTCGATAGGCCCATACTGCATCTTGGAGGTGACTGCTCCAATCTTTCTTGTGCAACTAAACTATCTTCGTGAGGATAGCTTCTATCTCCCTATTGGTGATTTATGCCTAACCATTCACCTGTGGGTGATAAGGGCTTGATTTCTGGTGGTGAATATTATACTTTTTCATTAGAGTCATAATCAATGTAGAGGTAAATTTAGCTCCTTGATTAGTGACTAACTCTCCAGATACACCATAGTGTGTGAATATCTCCACATACAAAAACTATGCAACTCTGTTATCCCTAGCATGCTTCATGTCTCTAACCTCCACCCACTTGGTTACATAATTAGTACATACAAGTATGTACGAATTGTCATTAGATGCAGGACTGATGGGACTGACAATATTAATTCCCCATTTATCAAATGGAGTCACTATGACCTGAGGAAAGAGTGGCATTTAATCATATTTAGTAGGCTACCCCATCCTCTAACATTGATCACACTTCCTGGTGTAATTGGCTTCTGGTTGTTCCTGCAAGAACCCACAAAAGTCACCCTCAGAAGATGAGGATGATGAAGGGGCTTCAGGAATCTCAACAATAGCATCAACGAACTGACTTTCTTCTTCAAATAGGTTACTGGATGGATTTGGCAAGTACCTTCCTCGGGCGTCTCTTCATCTATTATGCATGCCTTATCTCGAAAAAACAAACCTCTACTCACATCATTCCATAATTAAAGTAGGAAATGAAAGCATGAAAACAAATCTTAGGAATGGTTGAATAAGAGCCAAGCTTGGAACCATCCCCGGTAACAGCTCCAAAACTGATCACTTGTTATAAAGGCTCAGAAACTAGGCATAATCCTTTAACTTAGGGATTGGACATCCAACTAAGCACTCCATCCTCTTTATAAGAAACTCATTTAATATGTCAAACCCAGGGATGTATTACTTGAAACAGGATAGAAAATTATATGCACCAAGGACTTGCTCAACCAATCATTCTATAATTTCTGCATGAAACAAATGTTGGAAAGAAACTATTCTATGGCTGCAGGAAGTAAATTCTTTTGAAGGGAAACTATACTATTGCTGCATGAAATGAATACTTAAAGGAAAGCTAAACTATTTTTGTGAAAGTAAATACTTGAAAGTAAATGATTGAAGTGAATGTTTCTAGCAGGATGGAAGAGTGCACAAAATAACTACAATGCCTTAGTTACTCTACCACTCGGCCTCAGGAAGCGGTAGTTGTCCTGTGGCTATGGCTGCAGGAGCTATTTAGCATAGGAATTGAAATGACATAAATGTAGTAAAGTGAAATAAACTAAAATGAATCTAACCATGGATTCCTCACCAAGTGGGCCCCTTGGGTGAGTACCTAGAACACTCAATTACACAGAACTAATCTCAACACTTCATTTGTTCATTAAAATAAATAACAGAGTACAGAGATTCTCATCAATAGTAAAAAAATAGAATTAAACTAGATTGAAACTATAATAATAATGCCCTCCTCACACAGGAGTGGGGCTTTATAAAAAGGAAAACATATAACTACTAAAATCAACATGCCCTAAGAAAAGGCAGAGCTTTTATTACAAAAAACTAACAGAAAGGAAAGCCAGAAAGAAGGAAATGGAATTAGTCCAGAAAAGAGGAAAGATCTGCTTAGATAGCACATCTAATTTCCCATTCTCTCCTAGATTTCATTAGGGAAATTATTTTGTTTTCCAATTCTTTGCTCATCCTTCTCCACCTGGATTAACTGAAAACCTTCCACTACTTCTATGACGATGTTTCATCTGCATGTGTCTGCTGTAGGACCGAGTCAAGCATCCAACACATAGACATGCTTCACCTAAACAAGATGACGGTTGCTACTTTGATGCACTGCATTAAAAATCAATTCATTCATTAGCTATTTCTCAAACAATCAATTCATTCATAAAACATGATCATAATTCCATAGTAATAAACAAAGCAGATTTATCTAGATAAAGCATATTAAGTAAGCATATGTCCATGGCATAGGTTCAATGGTTGAATACCACATATTAAGAGTTTTAAAGAATAAATTCTTGGGGTAATAAAAGAAAACATAGGAAAAGACCTATCAAAATTTCTTCTAGGGTATCTAAAGTATGCCATTAAAATGACCTATCACCCATTTTGCAGGCTCAATTTTGTGTTTACACAGGTGA
The DNA here is from genome assembly GCA_018584345.1 of Thuja plicata. Classification (NCBI taxonomy): domain Eukaryota; kingdom Viridiplantae; phylum Streptophyta; class Pinopsida; order Cupressales; family Cupressaceae; genus Thuja; species Thuja plicata. Next base: position 2,255,693 of record MU225027.1, on the reverse strand, counting down.
ATCAAATTTTCGCTAGCTAACACCTCCTTTGTCTAATTTCTCTTCTTGGATTTAGTGTTTCTACGTAGTTAAATTAAATTTATTAATCTTTGCACTTGGTTCTTTTTATCATTTTCATTTTTCAATATGCTAAAAAATTTAAAAATCAAACATTTCAAAAAAGAAAAAAGAAATACTTAGGTTGTTGTTTCAAGTTTCCATTACTTTTTGTTTTCTACACATCAATGTTTGTGAATATCAATATTTTTGCTAATCAACAGTTCCACCAGTAGATTAGAATTTTTGCTTCATCTTTATTTATTTGCATCCTTTCAGTTTTGCCTAATTGCTAACCCATTTTGTAGTTGTTATACGCTCATCAAAGCCAAAAAAACCAAACTACCAACTGTTGTTTTTGTAGGGAGAGGCTTCATATATTGTTATTTTTATGTTTTTTTCATTAATATAGTCCACATAGTCTAATTAGGACTTCTTTTTGGTAAATTAATCAAGTGTCTTTTGTGTTTGGCGTATTAAGAACAATTTTGTTTAGTTAGATCCCAAGATAGAACAAACATATCCTCTCCCCACACCTTCATGGATCTTGGATGTAAAATATTTTTTTTCTATATTTGGAGGGCTTGCCTCTTGAGAATCCCTTGAGACCGTTTGAGAGGGAATGAACCAAGAGGTAATGAGCTAAGGCCAAGCCCTTCAGAAATTCTATATAAGAAATGTGGTTGTGATGAAAATCACAATCAACAGGTGATTTCTATGCTAGGATGAAGATCTTCCTCAGTACTTGTGTGGTTCATAAAAAAATTGTAGAACTTAACTTCTACAAGTGGGGAGGCCTGCTTAATGGGGCTAATGTTCCAAAAGAATAGCCAATCAAACAAATTACTTAACTAGAAACCAACTTGGTTGGAAGTGGTATTCTATTGCAAGGAAAAGTGTAGTCCTTCCTTAGCCTAGGTTTTGCATGTTCTTGATCGAACAAAGAAATATTGTGTCTGGTGTGTGTGTTCTTTCCATAAAACAAATCATTTTCACCAGTCAAACATCATTCAAACTTCAACGTTACCTAAAATCTCAACTTCCTAGATTAGAGTCTCTGCCTATCTTTCAACGTCTGCACTATTCAGCTTTTGCACCCAAGGATCAACATTTTTTCTCTTTGGATTGAGACTATTTATCCTAAAATAGAAATTTTTTTAATTAATTCATGTTTTTTCTAATTTATATCTACGCTTTTTGATGCTTCTGGCTAGGGTCAACGTATTTGATTTATAAAAAAGACCTAATCATTTGCATTGGGACACATAATTTTTTGCCCTTATAAGACCAATACCCTTTGATTTTGACCTATTGTCCCCTTTAAAACACACATTAATACATTTCACTTACACAAACTAAACAAATAATTGACCATACCTCCTCCATTAACATTAATCCTTTCATCCAATTCATTCATCGATCCTAACTTTTTTACGTCATATCTTTGGACCTAGGATAAAAATCATCATCAAGCCTTGATTAGAGTTTAATCAAATCATCTTAAACCTTTTTCCCCTTTAATCAAATCTCATCCAAGACAATTCAATCCCAATCAATCTTAATCATTCAATTGAACATTGATCCATCCAAACCCACATCAATCAAACTCAATGTTGAATTTTTCCTATGTGAAGTAAAGATCTTGTTAGAGTAAAAAGGTATTTGTATTTTCACTTATTAATTAAATCATTATTGATTTAATTATCCAGTCACCTTTTTATCTCTAGTTTACTTAATCTAAACTTTAGGCATGTAATAATTAATCCTTTTATTAATTATTCATGCAACCTAGGTTTCTCCACCTTCTGGTGTTCGATCTCCTTTATAAGGATTTATCTCTTTGTAATTATATTATTCCCTCTCTGAATGAATATTTTATCTTTTAAATCATTCTGAGTTTTGTCTCCAATATTTTTGTTTGTAACAGGTTTTTTGCATACGGTGGATCTTGGTGGTCTCCAATCTTTGCTTTTGTAACAGGTTTTTTTGCATACAGTGGATCTTGGCGGTTGAAGAGTTCAACCACCAAGATCCACTATATACAAAAAAAATTGTTACAAAAGCAAAGATTGGAGATAAAACTCAAAGTGATCTGAAAGATAAAATATTCATTCAGAGAGGGAATAATAATTACAAAGAGATCAATCCTTATAAAGGAGATGGAATACTAGAAGGTGGAGAAACCTAGGTTGCATGAATAATTAATAAAAGAATTAATTATTACATGCCTAAAGTTTAGCTTAAGTAAACTAGAGATAAAAAGGTATTTGTATTTTTATTTATTAATTAATCATTATTAATTTAATTATTCAGTCACTTTTTTATCTCTAGTTTACTTAAGCTAAACTTTAGGCATGTAATAATTAATTCTTTTATTAATTATTCATGCAACCTAGGTTTCTCCACCTTTTGGTGTTCGATCTCCTTTATAAGGATTGATCTCTTTGTAATTATTATTCCCTCTCTGACTGAATATTTTATCTTTCAAACCATTCTGAGTTTTTTCTCCAATATTTGCTTTTGTAATAGGTTTTTTGCATACAGTGGATCTTGGTGTTATAATTTTGTACTATCTTCCATGTGTCCTACACCTCCAGTGGACTCCACTTTGTACAGACAATTGACTAGTAGATTATTTTATTTGACACACACCTGTCATGATCATTCTTTTGCAATTGGAATTATCTCTAGGTTCTCCCATGATCCTCATGAGAGCCATTGGCAAGCTTCCAAACATATTTTGTGGTATCTTCGGGGCAATACATTTTTTGGCATTCACTACACATCAAATTCCCCACACATCATTGGCTTCACCGAATCAGATTGGGCTGGCGATGTTAATGATTAGAGGTCTACTTCTGGCATTGTATTTTGCCTTGGTTCTAGTTCTCTCACATGGTCTGGCTGAAGCATACTACTACTGCATTATCATCTACAGAGGTTGAGTACTGAGCAGTTGTGTTAGCTAGTCAAGAAATTTATGGCTTTTTCAATCTATGACTGAGTTTGGGTTTTCTCCTGATAGTACCACTATTATTTGGTGTGACAATTAGAGTTCCATACAAATTTCCCATAACCCAGTGGAGCATTAGTGCACCAAACACATTGAGATCCATGTGCACTTCATCAGACATTTGATTCAGGATGATGCTCTCATCTTGGAGTACATACCTATAGAGGAGAAGGTTGTAGACATCTACACTAAAACTTTGGCATCACCTCGTTATCTTCAGTTGCGTTCTATGATACGGGTGAAGGAAGTTGTCCTTGGGGGGTCTCAATGAGGAGAGGCCTTCCTTCATTCATGTTTTTTTTCAGCATGTTTTTTCCATCTCTTTTTGAAGTAGAGTTTTTTCCATGTGGTTTTCTCTATTTCCCCACTTGACAGAGATTTGGTTGTGATTGGGCACCTGATTAGGCCTTGTTTTCGGGACCCAAATTTATTTATTTTAGTAGTTGTTTCTAGGTTTTTAGCTTCTCCCTAAGTTTATCTTAACGGGGGTGTTAGAGTAAAAATCTATTTGTATTTTTACTTATTAATTAAATCACAATCCTTATAAATGAAATTGAACACTAGAAGGTGGAGAAACCTAGGTTGCATGATAATAATTAATAAAGAATTAATTATTATATGCATAAAGTTTAGCTTAAGTGAACTAGAGATAAAAATGACTTAATAATTAAATAAATAATGATTTAATTAATAAGTGAAAATACCTTTTTAAATCTAAAAAACCTCCTTAAGATAAACTTAGGGAGAAGCTAAAAACCTAGAAAAAACTACTGAAAGAAGGACATGGGTCCTGGAAACAAGGCCCGATCAGGTACCCAAGTATAAAAAATATCTATAAAGAGGAGAAATGTAGAAAATGTGGTGGGAAAAAACTCTCTCAGAAAAGATATAAAGCCTATTGAAGGACTGAAGAAGCCTCCAAACTAGAGAATGTCCCAAAAATAGGAACAAAGGAAGAACATGTAGAACACCTCTGAAGCATGAAGCTACAAACACTGTCAAAGAATAACTGCTATAACCTCTACTATAATAGAACATGATCAAGTAGAGAAGACTATAATAAAATTATAAAGAGATGATCAATTGAAGGTGAAAATTTTCCTTTAAAATAGGAATGAAAGAGTGCCCATATGGTAAATGATCCATCTTACAGAAATGCATAGGTACCCAAACACTGCATCCACCTAGTACATTAGAACATACACTGAATACATATCTCACTCCATCAAACCAAGGAAGTGTAAGAAATAATAGGAGATACCCCACATAATGTTGAGCAAGGAGAGGCATGACAAGTACACTGAACTAGAGTGGCAAGAACAACTGCATGAAAAAGTACTAGAAACATAGAAAGTGCTAAAGAAAGTACAAACATATATAAATGATGGTGTCATGGAAGGATCACTCTCTTGACACACATCATGAGGATAATGCCATGGAAGGAACACTCACTTGAAAAAGTTAGATGAAAAAAAGGAAAACATAAAGCCCCCCATGACACTTTATTATGTAGTGCGAGTACAAATATGCACAAAATGCGCAAGATACCAAGCATGAAATGATGACGCTTTATCTCAGTTCATTTGAAAAAAAAAATGCTACAAAAATAGATGTCTACAAAGCTTAGGAATGACAAAAATCTATAGGAACATAAGTAACAATCAAAAATGGGTCATCCTATGCAAGAAAAATGATCCAAGGACCTGAAACATCCAAGATATCCACCAGATTGCAAAAAAGAAAAAAACCCAAATAAAATATACCTAGAGAAGATGGCAATGAGACCCATACAAGAAGAAGGAGAATAGAACTGGATTTCCAACAACTTGTGGAATTCAAAAAATGAAGTTCGGAGGATAAATATACGGTGACTGAAGTGTAAAAAGGAACCCTAAATTTGACTGAAAAAAACCTTGCAAGATGAAAAAATCAAAAAACCAAACCTGGAAAATCAGATTGGGCTCCGAACTAAATTTTTAACGATATCTTGTTTCGCAAAAAATGCCTCTATTTGCTCAAGTTATGAGCAAAACATTGAATAGGGCTCCAAAACAACAAGAAATCCAAGTGATCTTATCTAAATCTTGCAGAGCTCTACTAAATCTAGGGATGCCACTAAATCTGGCAGGACTAACAAAATTGGTGGAGTTTCAAAGGAAAAATTAAAAAAATAAAAATAAATTTTTTTTTTTTTTACCGCCTTGAAAATTGTGTGATTTTTTTGTTGTAGAAGATAGGAACAAATGAAGAACATGTAGAACACCTCTGAAGCATGAAGATGAAAACACTGTCAAATAATAACAGCTGGAACCTCCACTATAATAGAACATGATATGTAGAGAGGACTATAATCAAAGTATGAAGAGATGAGCAAACAAAGCCCATTTTTTTTGAACGAGATAGCATCAAAAAGCTATTTCTGAGACAAACATTTTTGCAGAGGTTTTATTTCTAGATTTTTTTTTCACTGAATTTTTTTCCAGTCAAAGAGAGCCCTTCTTTTCATCACTTCTAGGCCTCTAGAATGAGCATACAGACTCCATTATTTTCTCACAAATAGGCATTGGAAAGCTCTTGACAATCTCTCTTATGATCTGAGACTTATTTTTGGAGAAATTCATTAGGTATTTTACCCATTCATTCTAAATCCTTTATTGCACTATTCTTCTTCTAGCTTCTCAGTTGTACTGGGGTTTGGTTTCTCTCTTTGTGGGGGGTGTTTCTTTCTAGTTTTATGTCATTTATCTCAGCAAAACTAGAACACTCAAAAACAAAAAAATACAAACCCTTCTGCATCTTCTATCTATTTCTAAAAGATAACTAATAATCATGCAAAAGGCACGACAATGGAAGATTCAACATCAACTGAGCTTCTGACTCCACATAATTTCCATTTGTGGAAATCCTATATGACTAGGCTGATGACATGTAACTGATTGAATGTTTGATAATGTTAAGTTGAAGATGATGCAAGACATTAAATCAGTTAATGGTTTTTATTGTCATTGATGTCAATTTAATATCATCTATATGGTCATATACATAATGCTAAAGACTTCAGAAAATCAATGGAATAGAGGTTATGCTTTCAGCAATGTATAAAAGTCATGTATTCACTAAGTGACAGACAACATTGACGGAGTGCACACCATCAGTAAAGACAAAATAAAAAGTCATAGTGATGCCCGACGAGCAGAAGACAGTGTTTCCCGATGAAGTAGAATCACAGGATGCCCGACGAGAAAAAAATAGTGTTTCCTAACGAGCAAGATCCAATGATGCCTGACAGATGGAGATCCCAAAGCTAACTGAAGTTGCAACGACAGAACTGGCAGTTCTCACCGGCGACGAACTGCAGAATTGATTGACAGAATAGAGAGATCAAAAAATGAAAAAAAATCTAGCTGGCAAAGCTGAAGGATAGACTTAACTAGTTGTTTTATTTTTTTTATTCAACCATAGTTAAGAAATTGATTTATACAGCTGGCAAGAAGATAACTATGAGATAAATCAGGAGTTAGCCATAAATCAATTTGGCTGGATGTTTTTCACGCCAAGAATCAAGAATCAAAAATTAAGGAATATCATGTCTATATAAGAGACAAGCATAATTCATTTCCACAAGCAATCAGATACACGGGGGAGTGAATTGATAGAAGATGCTAAAAATAAACTAGTGAAAGATAAGCTTCATATAGTCTTGATCAATCAAGCTAAGGGAGAGCTAAAGAATTCTGCAGACACTAACGAACAATGAAGCACAACATCACAGAGAAGAAAGTGTGAAACACAAAGGAATTGAATTGATACATTGATCAAAGAGGTATTGTACGTAAATAGATCTGAATATCTACAATTCAAAGTTGCATTAGAAATAGGTCATTGTGTTTCAGTTTAACCATTGAAGCATTAAGTCTATTAACAGAGCAGGACTTAACCGTCTTCTATAATTGAGGTATATCCTAACAGATTACCAAAAGGGTTGATTCATGATAGTAGCATTAGTCTTACCTAAAGCCTATTGATAGTCTAAGAAGGAGGTTGATTCAAGGATGGTAGTAAGATTAGCATAAATCCTATCGACAGTCTAGAGGCTAATTCAAGGATGGTAGCATAAATGTCAGATACTTAGTGACAATCTATGTACAAAAATCCTCTAACAAGGTCGCACTTAATAGTGTGTTTGTAACCTTTAACAGGGTTGGCTCCTAACAGGGCTCACTTCAGAAGAGTGAAAATTTGGGGTACCGGTCCTAGTGGTTTTTCTCTTAACAGGGTTTCCATGTTAAAATCCATGTGTTATGTGTGTATGGTTTATTACTTTATTATTTTACATTTCACATATGCATTTATGGATTGATTGGTATACTCTGCATATTTACTGAGCATCGGTAAATAAGTTTTACTGCCTATCGGTAATCA
>MU225027.1:2231571-2243542 GCA_018584345.1 Thuja plicata | reverse complement strand
ACACTTCCTACAAAGATGGAGGAAGATCTTTGCACGATATTCAAGAGTCATCCCTGAAATAGAAAAGATGGAGATCTTTGTTAATAATCTCATACCTAAATTAAGCTATGCTCTACAAATGCAAGATACTCCTAGTTTTGATAGGATGATTAAAAATGCTCTCCGTATCAAATAATTCATGGTCAAAAAGGGGGAGATTACCCTTCAAAATGAAAACAAAGGCAGTAGCTCCAACTCCAAGCCTAAATGGTGGAAGCAAAATAAAAATGTTGTCAATGACGAAGTGGTTGATGCTTCCAACATTAATTCTAAAAATGAGGCATTCAATCTTACCAATGGTATGCAAGCAAGCAAGGAGGCTAAAATAACACCTCCCATTCCCAAAGCCAGCAATGATATGACAAAGGACGAACATGGAACTCAAAACCCCAAAGAACATTCACACCTTTGGGAGAACCTCTTGAGACCATCTTAAAAACATTGGTGGATAACAAAGTCCTTACAATTCTTGATTCTAAACCTTGGGAACCAATGGTCAAACCTAGATGGTGGGATGATAACTCCTATTGTGTCTTCCACAAAAACAAGGGACATAAGACAAATAATTGTCTCAAACTCAAACATGTTATCCAGGACCTCATTGAAGGGGGTAAGATCAAGGTAGATGGACACACTACAAATGAGGATCACATGGCATTTAATAAACCATTTCCCAATTACAATCAAGGAGAAACATCCAAAGGAAAAAGGTAATGAGGTAAACTACACCTATTCCAAAAATGATAATGTGATCAATATGCTCACCATTAAAAATGAATCTATCAACATGGTCACCATCAAAGGAGCCTCATCTTCCACAAATGTTGTAACTCAGAGCCAAGATCAGGTTACAATAAAGGGACCTCCAAAACAAACATCTACACCCAAGGTTCCTATTATCACTATACCTAAACTAGGAGCAAAACATGTGGTCACTATTCCCGGAGTGAAATATGACTTGGTGGACCAATTGCAAAGAACTGCTGCTAAAATTTCCATCTTCAAATTGCTCAAAATATCCACTGTGCATAGAGAAATTCTAGAACAAGCTCTACATGCCTCTAATGTTCCAAAGGATATAGATATAAATAAATTCCAAGCGATGGTCAATCATATTTCAGCGCCACATTACCTCTCTTTCTCTGAGGAGGATGATAAATCATTGATTCATCCACACAATCAACCCCTCCATATCAAATTTCTTATTCATAAATCCTTTGTTAGACACGTATTGATAGATGGAGGCACCAAATTAAATATCTGTACACTAGATCTTGTCAGGAGGCTAGGCCTCTCAGAGCAAACAATTGATTCTAGAAATAAAATAACTATCAAAGCATATGATGAGGAAGAGAGATCCTCCCGAGGTATTATTTGTCTACTTGTCAGAGTTGGACCAATTGAAAGAGATGTTATATGTCAAGTTCTGGATCTACCCCTAGACTACAACATGCTACTCGGGAGACCATGGATCCATGAGATGCAAGCTGTACCATCCACCTATCATCAATGCATCAAATTCCCACATAATGGGATAGAGGTAACAATTCCCGTAGATGTCAACTACGCTTGCAACAATATTAAAGCAGGTAGCATGATCCCACACAACAAGGAGGCTATGGATACAGTTACTCCTGAAACTACCAAGGACATGGTCATGAAAGGCTTTAGAAAAACCTTAAAACTTTAAGAAATAGGTATGGGAGAATACAAGTTGGACCTGAATCCCTCCCTGACAGAGCTTCCAGTATCACCAAGATCCTATGGAAAACTGTCACCAAAATTCACACCTCTTGCAGTACAAGAACTAGAAGTACATAAGGCTACTGGTATGATAAAGGCATCCACGTCTTCTTCAAATAACACAGAAGAGTAGGCAGTCTTAAATTGGCTTTACAAAGGAGAACCAGTGGACTCTGAGGTCAAAAATGTAAAAATATCCCTAGAATAGTATGGAAAGGGATATGATTTCCTCAAAAAAATGGGATACAAAGGAAAAGGACCTCTTAATGACACAAGATGAGGGATCATTGAACCTATACCCATGGATTTTTTCCTCAATAGAGATAAAATAGGATTAGGCTTCAATACTCAAACTAACAAACCTCCTTCAAAACAGAGTCCACCTTCTGAAGCAGAGAGTGATAAAACAGATGAGATAGTATTGGAACCATGGCCATATGAGAGATTACTACATATTGGTACAAAGAATCTTGAGTATCAAGGAGAATGTTATGTGCCTAGCTTTGAGGTACCACAGGATCTTTACACTCCTTTGATAGCACAACCTCCCATTAAGAAGGTCGGAGACACCATAGCTACGATCACTCAAGAGGAACCTTGGCCACAGAACTTACACCCTAACTGGGGGAAATTGGTCACTATCACACATGTCCTAGATCTACCTCACTTTGATCTACAATCAGCTATATGAGTCCATCAAATAAACATTGCTGAGTATCTGAATAGATTTGATGACGATGTCACAGACTCTCATGACTATGAGTATGTTTGGTTATCCATTGCTTTTGAAGAAATTGGGATAGACACAATTCACATGTTTGTAGCTTCCATAGCTCCTAGTAGATGTCCTGACATCCCTATCCATGACATTGATCCTCCTAAAGCAGAAGAAGAGTTCCTTCCTCTGATCATTGATGGAGAAACTGGTGAATATATAACTCTACGAGAATTTCATAGGCTATAAGAAAGAAGCCTCCTTTTACAAAGAGATGATGATGAGCTATCTACTAATGAGTCGCTAGAGTTTGATCCATATATGCCTGACAATGACCCTTTTAACAATGATCTCACTCTTATTGACCTAGACATCAAAGACACTAACTTAACAGACCGTGTCATGTCAGTTAACAGTTTTGATGCTAACACGATGCTGTCCTTCTTAGAACCTAACTCCATAAAATTGGTACTTCCAGACCTCATTGATTGGACTAAAACAGATCCTATCCCTATCCTCAAATTTCCCAATGACCACTCCCTGGCTTGTTACCTTAATGCTTGTGAACCTCACCCCTCTTCCACTAATGCAAGGAGCGAGAACATGTCACAGGAAGATATCAAGTTTCTTAGTCACAAATTGAAAAATAAAAAGAAAAAGAAAACTGATGGTGAAAACCACTCTGTGGTAGTATCAGATCCCAAAATAGTAAAAAGAAAAGACATATCTGATGGTGAAAACCTCTTAGAGGCACCAAAGGATGAGACTCTTGATATCCTCCCTAAACACTTTCAGGAAAGATCTTCAGTATTAATTGAACCAACACAAGCGGTGAACTTGGGCACAGTTGAAGATCCTCAGATAGTTCACCTAGCACAATCCCTATCAGATGAAGAAAAGGTACAATTCACAGAGTTCCTGAAAGAGAAGAAGATCAACTTTGCCTGGTCCTACACAAATATGCCAGGGTTGGATCCCAATCTCATTATGCATCACTTATCTATAGCTCTTGGGATCAAGCCCGTGAAACAAAAAATTAGAAAAATGCATCCTCATATTGCATTACTAGTGAAAGCATAATTAGAAAAGTTGTTAAAAGTTGGATTCATTCGGGTCATTACCTATGCAACTTGGATTTCCAATGTGGTCCCTGTCTCTAAAACTGATAAATCTATTAGGATATGCACAGAATTCCGAGACCTCAACAAAGCATGTTCAAAGGATGATTTCCCCCTACCAAATATTGACATGATTATAGACCTTACAGCTGGCTACCAAATGTATTCCTTAATGGATGGATTCTCAAGTTATAATCAAATCAAGATTGCCCCTGAGGACCAAGAGAAAATTGCATTCACATGTGCATGGGGCACATTTTGCTGGAACGTCATGTCATTCAGGCTATAAAATGCTAGAGAAACATATCAAAGAGCTATGACAACCATATTTCATGACATGATGCACAAAAACATGGAAGACTATGTCGACGACACACTGGCTAAATAAAAAGAAAGAGGTGCTCATATGGCTGATTTAGGAAAAATCTTGGATCGCATGGAACAGTTCCAACTCTGACTCAATCCAAAGAAATGTGCCTTTGGGGTTCAATCAGGGAAGCTCCTAGGATTCATAGTATCAGCTAAGGGCATCGAGGTGGATCCGGAAAAAGTAAAAGCTATTCTAGAAATGACTCCTCTTCATAATATCAGTCAAATGAGGACACTACAAGGAAGACTCCAGTCTATCAGGAGATTCATGTCCCAACTTGCAGATAAGGCACAACCGTTTACTAAGCTACTACATAAAGGGGTTACATTCAATTGGGATGAACACTGTGAAGCCAACTTTAGGGAATTAAAAGTGTACCTGGCTGCTCCACCAATTCTTATGGCACCTATTCATGGAAAACCTTTGCTCCTATATATTTCTGCTACAGCTACATCCCTAGGAGTACTACTGGCACAAGAGGATGAAACAAAGGAGTGAGCTATCTACTATATTAGTAGAACTTTAGTCGCTTATGAGCTCAATTATAGCCTTATTGAGAAAGCATGCTTAGCAGTTGTCTTCACATCACAGAAATTAAGACACTACATGCTTTCACACACAGTCAAGCTCATAGCTAAGATTGATCCTCTAAAGTATCTTTTAAGCATAACAACATTAACAGGCCGCTTGGAAAAATGGGTACTCATTCTAAGTGAGTTTGACATTGAGTATGTTGAACGAAGGGCTATCAAAGGATAGGTACTTGTAGACCAACTGGCTGATTCACCACTCCAGGATGATACACCATTACTCATTGAATTTCCTGATGAAATAATTATGCATCTCACCAAACATTCATTGAAGATGTACTTTAATGGGTCATTCACTCAACAGGGATCTGGAGCCTGGGTTCTCTTCATTACTCCTCAAGGATATAAGATTCCCAAATCTTACAAATTAATGTTTCCATGCACCAACAATATCTCCAAATATGAAGCCTTGGTCAATGGTCTCAAACTCGCCATAGAATGGAAGATCATCGAGCTACACATATATGGTGAATCCCAACTAGTTATCAATCAAATCAATGGGGAATATCAAACGAGAGATGAAAAATTGGTGCCCTACAAACAAATAGTTGATGATTTGGGAAAATACTTTGTCTTCCTCACCTTTCAGCAGATACCAAGATTAGAAAATAAAGCTGCAGATGCTATGGCTACCTTGGCATCCATGTTACAACTAGAGGAACATCAATTTTTCTATGACTTCTTGGTGGAAGAGATATCCTATCCCGCTTTCGCCAATCCAAACTATCAGGTAATCTGTGCCTTAAATACTCCCGTTCAATCTCGATATGCCAGTATTATTGCCTATCTTTCAGACCAAACCATACCTGCCAATCTATCTAGAAATGAGAAATTATCCCTGATTAGGATAGCATCGCGTTACATCCTCATAACTAACAACCTATATCAATGTAGTCTCAATGGTATGCTTCTGTGATGGTTAGAACTAGAAGAGTCCGATCTAGCTTTAAAAGACGTCCACGAAGGTGTATGTGGATCACACTCAAATGGCTTTTCATTAGCTAAAAAGCTGCTTAGAGTAGGATATTATTGGCCTACAATGGAGAAAGATGCTATTAAATTTTCCAAAGCATGTCTTAAATGTCAAACACATGGAAATCTCATCCATGCTCCTGCCAGAGAGCTAATACCTTTTATAACACATTGGCCATTCCAGCAATGGGCCTTTGACTTGGTCGAATAGATATATCCCAACTCTTCTAATGGACACAAGTTCATCATTATGGCCACTGAGTATTTCACAAAGTGGGTTGAAGCCGTGCTGCTAATCAAAGCCACTGGCAAACAGGAGGCTATGTTCATTCTGAACTACATTATTTGTAGATATGGGATACCCTCTTCAATTGTGACAGACAATGGGGGCCAATTTGAAAATCAAGACATTGATGACCTTTGTGAATAGTTTCACATTACTCAACATTTCTCTTTGGTCTATTATCCTCAAGGTAATGGACAGGCTAAGGCATCGAACAAAAACATTCTCAAGATCCTACACAGAACTATGAGCAAGTCTGGCAGAGACTAGCATTTACAACTAAATCTGGCACTATGAGCCTACAAAACAAGCATCATAACACCAACTGGAGCCATGCCATTTGCTCTAGTCTATGGCACTGAAGTAGTACTACCTATTGAGGTTGAAATCCCATCTTTATGAATCTCTCTACAAGGACTAGTTACTGATGAATAGTACCGCATTGATCAGATAAATTCTCTAGACCTACTGGATGAGCACAGAAAACAAGCGTTCGATCACCTCAAAGTGTACCAAGCAAGAATGTCCAAGGGTTATAACAAGAAGGTTAAGCCATGCAAGTTTGAGGTGGGGGACCTTGTCCTGAAAGAGAATCCTAAGAACCAGCCTAACAAAGAGCAGAAAGGAAAGTTTGAACCTAACTTGCTGGGGCCTTATGTTATCACTGCTACCTTTGGGACTGGAGCTTATCAGTTAGCTACACCTGAGGGAGACATTCTTCCAAATCCTATCAATACTCTACATTTGAAGCAGTTCTATGCTTAATGTTTGGCTAGCAGAGCCTGTACAACAAAAAGTTCTTGCAAATATACCAAAAACATTCAGAAAATTGATCCTGAAGAAATCCAAAAAAAATAGTGGAAAAGGTCCTTCAAAATGGGTATCCTTGGTGAAAACCTGGTAAACAGGTGCCTTGATACTATAAAAACATTCAAAAAAGCAAAAATAGCAAAAAAATTGAAAAAGAGAAAAAGTGCCTTGATGAGCACCTGGTAAAATAGGCATCTTGGTGGCAAAAAGAAAGAAAAGATCTTGCCAAGGCACAGACATGGAACATCATATTACTTGTATTACACTTTTTCTGATTGATGAATCTTTACTGTGTTTGATAGATGAATGAATGAATTACTACTTAAACACACAGTTTGATAATGGATTGATTATGATTCTTTTATGTCCTGATGATGTTTTCAACTAGGGGCATCTAATTAATTATAAATTTTATTGATTCTCAATTTATGATTTATTATGTCTTCTTAGTTACTCAATGATGTCTACGCAAAGACAAAGAGTCACAAGGATTGGGGGCATAATATTTTTCTTAATTTTTTGCATATGGTGATTGTTTCATATAACCCTATAAATTTCACTTAATTTGGATGTTTATGGTAAGAGCTGCCACTATGGGTGGATAGCCACATATATCTCGATCTTTGTTATGTGTAAACTACGGTGAGTTTGATGCAATTTCCTTGTCTATTTTCTGATCCATATTCTCACTAAGGTATACGAATCATAATGTACCCAAGGATATGAATTTTCAAGGTCATTGTGGGTTCAATATCTTGCCTTAATTAGAAAATGGTATATTAAAAGGAAGGTGATTGTTTTGTTATCCTGGCTTTTATGCCTTGGTACCTAAGTCTATTTCTGACATTTCAATAAAATATAGTATTTATATTATCATAATATCAGTGGGTATTAGTGATAATTGTACTATTCGATGGTATCTATTCTAAAAGTGCCCTATGATGATAAAAATGTTGCAATATTTGCTGAAATTAGTGACAAGTCCTAAGAGTCTTCATATAGCTGCATTTTAGAGATTGCTTGATGCATTTTGTCTAGCAGTACATAACAAACATAAGGAATTTTAAACTCAAAACATGGTTTCTATCTTCTTCTACCAATATCAAATTAATTACATCATTTATATTACTGATATCATCCATAGCATATATTTTTCATACATTTGAAAAATAAAACTGAAAATACAAAAATACAACATCCATGTATTTCATTTTTACTTTTACATCCTAAGTGCATCCATACATATATTTCTACATAAAACTGGAAAGTAAAGGAAAACATACATTTGCATTTTTCACATAGATATCATTTGTTCACATTAGTAATATATTTATCATATCCACATTTAAAAATGATGTTGTCAACTAAACTAACTCATCAAAAGATCAAGATATCATCACATGTGCAACATATACATTTCCCACATCTACGGAAAACAAAAGGGATACATCTACCCCATGAAACATGTTAGAACCAGACACTACAAGCATGATACACATCAAAGCATAAAGAGTATCAGTAAGCATAAAGAGTATCACAGCATAAAATGAATTAGATGTATATAGAATAACAGTACACATGGAGGGAATCAGTATGCCAAAACTCATGAATCAGATATATATGTAATATACAATAATGGGATCTCAGCAGGATCCAGATATACATGTATAAATCTCAAAAAAAAGGACATAAGACACAGTCTCAACTCTGGCCTACCCCCTCTCCCTGATTAGGAGGAGGAGGAGGTGGTGGCATGAATGGCGCTGTTGGCGGTGGCATGGCTCCCTCTGATTGCTGAGCAATGTGTGAGAATGTGGGTGCCCTCTGACCCTCGGGAACTGCTGCATGATATAAGGCGTAATAATAAGTCACCCTCTGTCCTTGATGGACTGTTGTCTGGGCATGGGCATCTCTCTCAGCTCTGAGCATCTCCCCCTATGTATCCCTCTCAGCTCTCAGCCGCTCAAGCTGTCTATCCCTATCTGCCAATAGTGCCTCTGTTGTAGTCACTCTAGCCTCCAAGGCTATGATCTGTGCTCTAAGATCCTCTCTCTCCTACTCACACTGTGATAGAGGGTCCCCATCTCTACCAGGATCCTGCTCCTGTACTCTCTATCTCTGCTGTCTCTGTTGCTTAGGTGTAAAAAGAGGGCCTGGATCTCTCTGTGGGGCCACAAACCTATATCTCGGCCATCTCTGACCACTGCATCTCAGACCACCAGTATCCACTGCCTCACCACCTCCCCCCTGATCATCACCATCATGTCTATCATCTGAGGGAGGATGCTTGTCACCTCTACCTCCATCCCTGCCTCCGTCTCGGCCCCCATGTCTTCCTGGAGCTCTGTCTCTGCTGCCTCTCCCACAGATGGGTCATTCCTCTGGATCATAATCCAACAGCTCCTCTATACAATGAATCATCTCCTTTGGCACTGTGAATCTTGGGAATGGATGCTGAAGCATATCAGTAGCATATCCATCTGATACACCTGCATCCTCAACATCTGGGCGAAGGTCCCAGTCTATAGCTACCATATCATGGATGTCCTATGTAGCATCCTCATAAGTTAGTTGAGCTCCCCAATCAACAACCTCATCCCTGATCCGTGCATACACTGCCACATCCTCTATACGGCCCTGTCACCGCCCATACTATCTCAAAACTTAGGTAACAAGGAAGCGCTCTATAATGTATCTGGTACGGCCGATCAAGTATCTACTCTGACACAAAAAAGGGACCTACCAAGCATCATATGTCCATACCTCATAGTCTAGGTATGGTCGCCATATAACCTCTGTCATATCATTGAATAAACGACGCCAGTACTAAACCTTGCCCAGGTGGGGCTGCTGTAATAAACCTGCATACATATATACATAAGGCTACTCTGGAGCCCTCTACCTATCCACAATTGGCCATGTCACTGGGATATGCTCCCAGGCCCATACCTGAAGAATCAATATACCTACAGTCATGCTATGGGTATGGTGGTACACAATCTCATGCAACTCTCGGTATATGTGAGCCAGAATGTAGCTCCCCCAGGTGAATCGTCGGCGATGGATGATCATCTGCTCTACCATGCTGACCCATCCCACTAGGAAACCATGCTATCCTTCATCTAGCATAAGGATGCCACCTACCAATCTAGCTAAATACATAGCTAGTCGATCATAGTGATCAACCATGTAGTCCCATGACATGTATCTGTGATCTATGTTGTCATCCTGGAAGAACCTCCAAGCAGTCCCAATCGCAACACCAGCTTGTGACTCAAAGAAAACCTCATGTCCCACCATGGGCACGTGCAAGATCCTCCAAACATCCTCTGGTGTCATAGTGATCTCACCAGTCGGTAGGTGGAAGGTGTTGTGCTCTGAATGCCATCTCTCGACCAGAGTAGTCAACAACCCTCAGTTTACCCCAATCTCGGGTAAACCTATCAATGATTGTAAGCCACATCGGATCATGATGTTCTGCTCATTGTCTGATCGTCGGCCAGACAATGCCAGAACTCATGTAGGATAAGTGCCTCAAAAGGCGACTACCTCAAATTGAGCCTGATTTTGATAAACACGTCAAAGCATAAACATTCTATCTACCACAGAGGGCATATTCCTACGCTACTCAATCATTTCCAGTTCACAGAAAGCAAACCGATCAAAACAAATAAAAAACATAAGCCTTTTACCAGATACGATTCTGGAAAAGCAGGATGCAATTGCGTATACAGGATGCGATCCTAGAAAAATAAGATGCGATCCTAAATATGAGATGCGACTCACTAATAGAATCTTGCTAAAAGGATAACTAAACCTAATGGACTAGATGCGATCTGGGAAAACCCAGATGTGACGCAGAATCTGGTAAAAGCCGGATATGATCCGGGAAAAATTGGATGCGATGCGCGTTTCGTAGGATGCGATCCAAAATCCTGGATGTGATCCTATCTTTGCCTAGCTATAAAATGCATTAAAATTATTGAAATTCAAAAATGAAAAATTCACAAGGTTTTTTATCGAGCACTTACCAACAGTGGGTAATTGGGTGGGCACTGGTGTCATCGGCTCATCTCGAAATGATGTTTCCTCACAGGGACCACCATTTTCTCTGCAGAGCTCTCTGAATTGCTATAGGTGAATGTCAAAATGAATAGTAAAATGATCAATTTGGAGGCTTATATGGGTCTTTTGAGACATTTAGGGTTTTCAGAACTCCTTCCGAACAACTACATAATCATTTGTGTTCTCTTTTCTTCATTCGGGAACCAAATCAAAGGTGCCTATGACATTTTCAGCAGCACAGTGTCCTTTTGTGACAAGTTTCAAAAATTGCGACTTTGCTTCCTTTCTTCACCACATTGGTAAATATTGCACATTTTATGATACATCTTGATCTCAACATCATTATTACTCATATTTTCATGTAATTCAACTTGATACATGTGTGTTTCTTTTAAACACACCTTCTTCTACTTTGCTCTTTCTGGCCTTATCATTTCCTGCAAGTGTTGTCTTCTCTATAACTGAGGGATTTTTATCTATTTCCTTCGATTTCATTCTTGAGGGGGCATGATCACACTATCATCAATTAAATTTTTTCTCAAAACTGCATTAAAAATGACTTCATTATCAAACAAACTAAGGGGCATAATAGTTTCTTGACTAATGTCAAAACTGTTGGATAGAAAGCTTTGGTTCTCATAAGCTGGATATCTTATGTTTCCTCATTTTAGAAGATTTTTTTTAAAAAAAAATCTCTTAGCAGCTTCGTACTGTCTTTTGGATGACAACCAAGTTCGGAATCAGTATTATCAATTTTTTGGATGACAACCAAGTTCAGAATTGGTATTTTTAAAATCTTTTATTGATCTTTGGACGACAACCAAGTTCAAAATTAATTCTATTATTTTTGTTTAAATAAGTGTGAGATTGATCTCATCAACATTTCATTCGACAACCAAGAATGGGATTCTCAACTTTTCTAAAGTCAAAATCAAATACTTTCTTTGAATCAATGCGCTGCTCGCACATCAATTCAAAGATGGGCAAATGTAACCACCTGAATTTGGTCTGTCGCAACTATGGACCCTATTTTCCCTAAGTGTGATCATACCCTCGATTTATGTCCAAATGACCCTATTACTACTTGGCATAATTCATTTAAATCAATTTAATATCCTAGGTGATTTTTATCACTAATCTATATTAACTATTATAGCCATACAATTCAAATCAATTTTGACCAATCAAATCAAATCAAACATGGCTATAGTATTTAATTATAAAGGAATTAAATAAATCCCTAAATCAAATACCCACTTGCAATTA
>MU225027.1:2174893-2208603 GCA_018584345.1 Thuja plicata | reverse complement strand
ATAGGATTGATTCATTTCTTAAATAGATTCATCATTATAAATGTTTGAAGGAATATGATCTATTTGTTGCACTAGATAGAAATAACTCCGAAAAGGGTATCCAAATATGATTTCAAAATCTTTCCAAACCCTTGGGAAATGCCCCCTGTTTGCCCTGGTTTGTTTTCAGGCGGCACTTGCCTGTGTGTAGGTGACCTTTAAATGTTGGTATGTGGTTATTGGAATTCCTCTACATGGCACTTTGCAATTAGTAGGCGGTGTTAGCCTGTTGATAGGCAGTTTTCAACTGTTGACACGCAGCACTTTCCAGTGGCTTATGCAGCTTTTGAATGTTTACAAGCTATGTTTCAAGGTTTTAGGCAGCCCAGAATTGTTTGTAAGCGGCCCTGAATTGTTGGTATGTGGCTCTTTGCTGATCAAAGTTGAAATTGTCAATTTTTTTGTTATTTTTTATATTTAAAAATTTAAAATCTTTGATTAGACTTGTTAAAAAAGAATCTTGCATGAAAAAAGAGTACAATCTCAACACACTTATCAAAATTATACCATCTCCCTAAAACAACACTAAAACTATATGTTCTCAGATGTTTTTATGGGTATACACAAGAATTTATTCCAAACAATCTACCTAGAGTCAAACAAATTTGGCTTTTAACAATGGCTCTAAAAAGGTAGGCATGCTATTTTAATAAGGTTTTAATTCATCTTTGTTCTAAATCTTGTCAAGTTCCTTTACCCCCTTGCGGGCTTCCCACACGCATGAAAGTATGATTTTGCGCAATTCCAAAGGACTACTCAAGGAAGTGACGATGACTTGCACAAGGTTTAGTCACTTTCCGATTAAGGTAAAGTGCATTTATTTATAGTGGGTCAGATGATATCATGGCAAAAGTGATTGTCTCCCACTTTGGGTCATTCCCTCTCACTGTCCTTGTAAGGAAAATCTCGGGAGGCAGGCCCTCTAAAGCTTTATTCTATCTAGCATGTATATGGAAAGTAAAAATTGAACTTAGTTTAACAAGTTTGGGAATTTGATTCACTAAAAGAGTGAAGAGCATATGCCTATTGTCTTCCTTTATTCCAAACACTTCAAGAAAAAATTATTCTTTTTCAACCCCTTAACAAGGAGGTTCTTAAAATTGAAATGTGTGGTTCAATTCCTTATCCTTTTCTTTGTACTAAATTGACTTTGCACGTTTGGCTTTTTTATTCACTTCAAAAAGTGAAGAGCATATGCCTAATGCTTGTTCAATTTAGCCAATTAGAGGACTTTTCCTAATTATGCTAGATTCAAAAGAATGCCACAATTTAATCAATGCAAGCTTGATAAGATAAGTACCTCATTTTTGAAGCTAGCAAAGGCTAGGCACATTTTTTATTGTTTTTTCTTATTTCAACTCACCTAGTGGCGATCATTCCCACTCTGGCTCCTCCAACAAGTTATTCAACACAATTGAAACAAAGTGAAGAAAAACTTGGAAATTAAATTGACAATTTCACTCCTAAAAGATCTTTTAATCAAATTTTGTCAAATCAAGCTTAAAGAACTAAGAATGAAAATCAATCAAAGAGTAGGAAATTTTTCTCTATAAGCAAAAAACACTTTAATATAGTGATCATAAAGGTGTTCTTCCTTTAAGTTCTCTAAAATATTAGATGCATGTATTTGCTTAGCATGTTTAGTTTTAATCCTTACCTCTTTGCTAGGCCATGTGACTCTCTTCTCTGGTTTCTGCACTTTCAGATGATTTTTCATTTGCAGCAATAAAAAACACAGAGAATTAAAACAGTGAGCAAATCATTAAAAACTTGATTTAAAGAAAAAAGATCTACGCGGCATTTAATAGCTAATATGTGGCTTTTAACTGTTACTAAGCGTAATTTAAAACTTTCAAAGCGGCTTTTAAATCTTAGTAAGCGGCTCTGGAAATTCCACAAGCGGCCAAAGAAAAACCATAGGCGGCATAGAAAGTGCAAAGTGCGGTTAAAGATTGATAGTATGCGGCTCTTGGAAGATCACAGGCAGTCTTTAGTGTCTGACAGATGGCCCTTTATAGATCCAAGCAGCAGAATTTAGCTCACAGGTGGCCTAAGAAAGAAAGATAGAAAAGAAGAACTCTGTACGCGGCACTTTACTAATCATAGGCGGCTTTGAATGCTTTGTAGGTGGCTCTTCTCCTATTTTCTGCAAAATAACAAGAAAATGATGCAAAACACACAAAAATTAAGATAAAAATATTAGAAATGAGGCCTAAGGCCCCACGGGGGGCGTCATTTGTGTGTGTGAGATTACACCTTCATGAAATTAGGATCAACAACAACAATTATATGGAAAGAAAAATCAATTTAATCTAAGAATTGAAATTAAATCCATGACATCTCATGGTTCTCTATCTAAGCTTTGTTAAGAGAGCTCTTGGCCTTAATCTCTCTCAAGGACAATCCTAGAATGAGAAAATGATAATAAATATGATCTAATCTAGCTCAATTCTCTCAAATGATATGTGCTTTGAATTCAAAATGCTCATGATATGCTCCTCAAATCAACAATTTGCTTCCTAATTGATCAAAATGCTATGGAAAGTGCTCAATTACTCTCAAAACTAACAAATTGCCTATAATAAGGATGCTTTGCTCTTGAATTTCTAGGATATCAAATACAAATAAAATGTCTTGTATTTATAGAAAATTCTCAAGGGTAGGGGGTAGAGTGAATTAACCATGGTCAATCCTTGGTTGAGTGAAAGGCTTTGAGATGGTTTCAAATGGGGGGACTATTTAAATGGTTGTCCCCAAAGGGTGGGACAAGAAGACAAGATCCTCAACTCTCATTGGTTGATCAATTTGAGTTGAAAGAAATTAAGAATTATTTAATTCAATCATTTAATTAATTTAGCCATGTAAGGGTGAATGGGTTGGATTTGATTTTTTGATTTAAAAATATACAATTAATTGATTAAAATCAATTATATAATTTGATTGATCCCTTTTAGGATTAAATTTGATTATTTGATTTCGTGATTATTTAATCCTTTGATTTTAATTTGATTTTGTCCAATTTGCTTGATAAATGTCCATTTGATTGATTTTGATCCATTTTAATGCATTTTGATGAGATTTAGGGCAATTGGCTGAGTTTGCAGATTTTGATGATTAAGAGACACCTGGTCAATTTTAGGTGTCTACACTGGGATACAAGGAGCCTAGGCCTAATAGGAGTATTTTAAGGTGTGATTTTTGGTTGGGGTTGTAGACCATATAACCTTTTGAATCATTTTGTAATAAACATGAATAAGAATTTTGGACCATTTTTGGCATTGGGTAAAGTCTTGGTTGGATTTTGGGACCCTCAGAGCCTTTGGTATCTTAGGTCTATTTGGAGAGTTTGGGGAACCATGTATTTCCCTTATAAGTCCATCCTATTTTTGGACTCCACCACCCTACCACTTTGTATCAAGTGCTATCAGAGCCTAGGAGCATCCTAAGTGAAGAGGTTGATAAGTATCTTTTGGTGTCTTTGGTAGATTGACCCTTTGTTGAGACCTTGGAGTGTTCATTCCTCCTTGACTGTTCTAGAGTTGATCCATACTTTAGAGATTTCAAAAGGAGAAGAAGATGGGATCCCTCAGAGGGTCACAAATGCTGAAATTTCTAAGTTGGTAAGAGAAAAAATGACAGATAATAGAAGGCTAAGGTCAGAATGTAGAAAGGTTAGCTAACCTTGTGGACATACAAGGAAATGAAGAAGACAATGAAGATGATGAAGAACTTGTAGCAGCAAGAGAGGAACTAGTTGATCCTGGGGATGCAAGATTGTAAAGGATCTTGAAGGCTATCAATATTGGAGACTCAAAGGTAAAATTTGGAATTCCCATGTATGATGGCAAGATGGATGATGAACTTTTATTGAATTGGTTCACTTCTCTTGAAAACTATTTTTATTGTGATGATGTTGAAGATAGAATGAAAGTTAAGATTTCTAAGTCTAGATTGAAAGGACATGCACTATTATAGTGGGATAACTTGGAGGTTGATAGGGTAAATAAAGAATGGCCTAATATCACATTATGGACAAGGGTGATGGAGAGGATGAAGGAAAACTTCCTTCTTGAAGATTACAAGGTATAATTGTACAAAAGGATGCAAGGACTGAAACAAAAGGACATGGATGCCCCAAGGTATACAGAGTAATTCCACAAGCTTGACATCAGGGCTTCTCATGATGAAGGTGTTGAAGAGAAGGTGGCTAGATATCATGGAGGACTGAGATACAATATCCAGGATGAAATTAAAATGGATACACCTAGACCCTTGGAGGAGTGCTTCAAGTTAGCCATGAAGGTTGAGGACAAGTTGACAAGGAGACAAGATAGATAAGGGAATGGAAGAGGTCAAGAAAATAGAGGTAAAGGTGGTAGGTCCAATGAAGGACAAGTGTAAAATAATAATGATAAAGGCAAGGAGGTAATTTTTTATGGAAGACAAAGGGGAGGAAATAGATATGGTAGGGGTAGTTGTGTATTCATTGGCGCATGCTTTACATGTGGAGTAGTAAGGCATCAATCCTAAAAATGTCCTGAGAAAGGTGTAGACGTAAAGAAGGCAGAGAGAAGAGTCACCTTGACACAAGATGAAGCAGATGACAAGAAGGAAGAAAGAGAATCACTAGCAATAGATCCAATCTTGGAAGGAGAATTATTGATGGTGAGAAGAAGGCCACACATGCAACATAAAAAGGAAGCTAAGGTATCCATATTTAGAACCAACTGTGAAAGTCATGGTAATATTTTTAGAATGATCATAGGCTCTGGTTCTTTTGATAATTTAGTATCTTATGAGATGGTCAATAAGTTGAACTTAAAGAATTTTCCCATTGCTAAACCATACAAGGCATAATGGGTGAGTGATGAGAAAAAAATTGTAATAAGGTAACAAGCATATGTTGATTTTACAATTGGAGCATATAGTGATACGGTTTTGTGTGATATAATCCCTATGAAATTTTTTCATATCATTCTTGGAAGGCCATGGAAAGCCTCTAGGAATACAATACACTTTGGCTTAACAAAAGTGTATGTTGTGCATAAGGATGGTAAGAAATTCACCCTTACTCCTTTACCAGATGATGATATTGAAGAAGAAAGAATTGTATGTTTTGGTGCAAAGAAATATGTCACTTTGTAGGGGAAGAAAAAGAGTGGTTTTGAGGACCCAGGTATGAAGCATAAAACTTCATTGATGGTGATGAAAAGTGCAGCTGGTGCCAAGGAAGGCAAGGCTACTAATTTACAGCGGAAAGTAAGTGAAAGAGGAGTAGTTATAGGAACAATTTGGTGTGCTATTGAGTCACCATGGACATAGGGTGATAACATGTTCATGAAGAACATTTTTAGGGGTCATTTGGATCCTCAAACTCAGAAGAAGAGTTTAGTATGGCAGTCTCATGATGACTATCCTCAAACAACAAAGAATAAGGTCATCATTGGTGGTGACAAAGACAAGTTTTATTTTGTTTTTATAACACTTTGAATGCAAGTAGAAGACATGTGAGATATGATAAGTTGTAGATGAGAGGTTGCATATATCCATCTAGAAGAATGGGTGGCAAAACAACACCTCTTCACTCTTGGGACAAGAGTTTCTTTAAAGGTGGGGTGTATGGTGCAAGGGAACCTATGAAAATACATAAGGTATCCATGAAACCTAATGATGATAGAGGATCTAAAGCATACCTAAATGTGAATTTGGACATTCTTAAGCCTTTAATGTCAATTTGTAATGAAGAATGTAATAAAGTAGTGTTAAGTCCTAAAAGTCTTGATAAAGGAATTAGGACAAAAACTAATTTAAGGGTGGCCAACAGTGCCAAAAGGGGTCTAATTTGAATATTTTGGGTCAATTAGGTCCTATAATAAACTAGGAATTTAATGCATAAAGTTTGAATAAGCTTTAAACAATAAAAACACTAAATACACAAGTTAATAATTTAAATATTTGAATATTAACGGCTAGTTGTGTTTTGGTGGGAAATGACATTTAGGAGTTCTAAACATATTTTAATCATTCCCAACCACTTGTGATTGGTTTTGGAAGTTAGAAAATATCTTATAAGTACCCATGAATGTTTGGGAGATGCTTGGTACGGACTGGCTAAGGATTGTACAAACTGTACACAGAAAATGCAATAAAATCAATGGTTTCTTGCATATTTTGGTCTCTTACTGTATTTCATTTATTATTTTGTCATTTTAAATGAATTAATGAATTTATCTAAGGTTTTTTTGATCAAATTTTGAGGAGTCCTATTCTGAAGTTTCAATTACATAATCACAGCACTGGAAATTATAATTTTTGCACTGTTTCCTTAAGCAAAAAGATGTAACCATCCCTTTCTATTCTAATTATGAATTAGAGATGGAATGTTGACATGTAAAATATGTATTTATGCCTAAAAACATAGGATTGAGACTAATAATGCAGATCATCATCAACTTGTTGGTTAAGTTGGGGTGCTTAAGGGCATGAAAATATATGAAAATTGGTGGCTAAGGAGTAGCAACAAAGGATCGGTCCATTGGAGGACCCTATTTTCTTCATGAAGTTGTTATAGGACACCAAGGTGATGGTGTAAAAAATCTCATTTGTTGAATAAATCATTGGGAAGCAAGACATTGTTAAGGCCCTAGTTTGTAGGGATTTTGAGGGCTAATTTGGGGCTTTTATGTTTGTGCTGGTCTGAGGACCAAATTGATTAGATTTTATTTGGTTTGGATTAATTTCCTAATAATTTCCAAGGTTTCATAGTAATTAGGCAT
Source organism: Thuja plicata (assembly GCA_018584345.1). Lineage (NCBI taxonomy): Eukaryota > Viridiplantae > Streptophyta > Pinopsida > Cupressales > Cupressaceae > Thuja > Thuja plicata. The sequence continues at coordinate 2,201,788 of MU225027.1, read as the reverse complement.
GTTTGGAGTATATTTCCTTTGTAAATGCACACTTTTAGCCTCCTAGAAACAAAGTACAGTCAGGTTTTGGGACCGTTACTCCAAAGTTACAACATATAAGATTTTGATATTTTTTAAAAGGGGATTATGGGTATCTAGAAAGGTATTTGGCTCTATAAGTTTTTTGGATAACTTGGGATTTAAGTGTCCATTTAGGTCATTGTTGGGATATAAGGAGCCTAGGCCTAATAGGAGTATTTTAAGGTGAGAGTGTTGGGTGGGGTTGCAGACCGTATAAACTTTTGAATCCTTTTCTAATAGACCCGAGTAAGAATTTGAAACCATTATTTGGCATTGGTTAAAGTCTTGGTTGGATTTTGGGACCCTTGGAGCCTTTGGTGTCTTAGGTCTATTTGGAGAGTTTGGGGAACCTTGTATTTCCCTTATAATTCAAAGACTCGATCCAAGAGTAAAGATAAAATGGCTCAGGAAAATATACAGACAAGCAATATGGATGATGAAAAATTTGGTGACATGAGTTACCAGATAGGTGAGGGTGAGCAAGTGGGCAAGGATCTATTTTATCTTGATGATGTGACACTAGATCTCATGGACACACTAGAAAAGACAACTGAACAACCTACTATGGTAAATACAATACCAAAATGGATGACCTCCTCTATAAATAAGAAGTGTATCCTTATTCCTGTTTCAATCCATGTGCAAGATATTGTCAGTAAGTATGTTCAGAAAACTCCCAAGACCAAAAAGGTAAAAATCACTGCTCTGATGTTGGTGAATGTGAAGGATGGAAACTGGACTACTAAGGTAGCTACCTATAGGAGAAATGAGGAGGAACATGAACTTGCAGTTGAGGATTTTGAGGTCACCAAAATTGAGTTGGGAACTATGGATCAAGAAGGAAAAAATCATATGTTCAAGGAGACAACCCAGAAAATGCTCATGACTTCCTGGTAGGATAGTAAAGAGAAGAAGGAGATGAATTAGATAATTGTGTATCTATCTCAATTTATAAATACCTTTTTTAACTTTGACACTATTCCTTTGATTCAATTGCCTCAGGTTTTTAACCCAAACTCTGCTGAAAGTAAAAAACTATTGAATCAAGTTCAACATGGCCGAGTCCTGGTGTCCTTTGTAGATGAATGGATAGATGAGGTAATTAAAAGTGGCCTCAAATATGTAAAAGATTCTTATGTTTTCCTTCATGATACTAAATCCCTAATGGTGGATTTGTAGACACAACGGCAGCTATGGGATAGAGAAGAAGAAAATTGGGCTTCAACCATGACAAATCTCCTAGAAATAGAGAGGTATGGCTATGCAAATTTTTGCGCAGAAAAGTCTTTGAAGTCCTTCGAGGAATCAACTTTCTTTGTAATAAGGAAGAATATAAGCTGGCATATTTCTACAATTAGAAATACAATAACTGAAACCAAAGACTGTGAAGCTGAAGCTAAATAGATTCAAAAGGCCATGGTGAATGAGCTGAAAATAATTAATTTTACATGTACCTATTCAACAAGCTATGGGGATCAGTAACTAAAAGGAGATATAGAATCCTTTGAGACTACCATGAAAGAAATCAAAGAGAAGGCTAATCTAAAAGCTACAGACGTCATGCAGATGGCTAGAATTGAGTCTATGCTTTACTTATGCATTGATCAACTTCTTAGGATAGTAGAAAGGTTCACAAAGTTGAAATGGAGCAAAGAATATTTGATGGACAGAATCCTGAATTTAAATATCCTGCATTTATGGGTCTCTAAGGATCTTGTGCAAACACACAAAGAGTGGAATCCTACCCAAACTGTCACAAATGAAGGATAGAACTCTGCTGGAAGCAAGGAATGTGCCACTGAGAAGGAGCCCAATTTAGATGTTTAGTTTTCTTTGAATTGCATGCAAACTCTTAAGGAAAAGTGTCCTTTTTAGTTTGGTTCCATTTTAATAACTGTTTCTTTGAGAGGTTGGGTTTTCACGGAGACCTCTCGGTATGTTGAAACTATAAATAGTGTTGCTAAATATTGTGAAAGGGTTCGATTTACTTTCCAAAAAATAACTATGTGAAAGTGTTTGATTTACTTTCCAAAAACTAACCATAGAGTTTGTATCATCTGTGGTGATGTTCTTGTTCTTCCTATGTGATCACTTGTGCTCTTGCAATAGCTTTCCAGACATTATATTTTTGGATGGTATATTTTTGATCGAGGTCTCTTTAACTATTCAATTTGGAGTTTTGTTTTATAACTCCTTTTATGTGCTTTTTCTCTTTTCTCTTTCTTTCTCTTTTTTCTTTTTTGTGCCCTTGTGCATGGATGAGGAGTTAAGATCCTTGGTTTTGGGGCTTACATCCTTAAACTTAATGATGTATTTTCTCTTTTCAATTCATCATGATCATCTATCTCTCATCATTCTTCTTTATTTTCCTTTACCTTGAGCATGATTTTTTCTCATACTCCTGCCAAAGTGGGGGCTAAATGTACCATCCTAAAAATTAATCACTTAATTTGTGTACATTTGGGCACCATTTTAGCCTACTTTAGTGTTTTCCTTATGGTAGAACCTCATATTGCACTTAAATGCATACTCAATTTAATTATAGGTCCTCCTTAAAAATCGAGGTTGGATCTCTCTTTTATACATAATTTTCCATTTTCCATCCATTCACATAATTCATTTTCTACCTAGCTCCTATGCATTTAATTTTGGATTTTAGGATTTGCCTTGATTTCCTGATAGACTGAGGTTTTCACCACCTCTTTTTGGCACACTCCCCTAAATCCTGAACAAAATTTGGCATGTTGGGACTAGGTCAAACTAATTTGACCTTGTCCAAGACTAAGTTTAACTAAGTTGACCTTTTCCTTAGGCATTGAATTTAAGTGGGATTCGGGCCGAATGCGGGGGTGTTTCTCCTAGGCACTTAATTAAGGTGAGCCTTACAAAATCTAAACTGCAAAATGTGTATAAAAGGAGACCTCTTCCTCTCAATTTCACATCTTATCTTCATGCAATAATTATCAAGAAATCTATTACTGTGCATTCAAGGGATCCAAGAGGACATCCATTATCACACATTCAAGATCATCAAGGATTCAAGTTCAAGGAAGCCATCAAGAATTTCAAGTCTTCATTCCATCATTTCCAGCATGCATTAAAGAAATTTTATTCAATATATATATATATCTCTTTGCCCCCATTCTAGGTCAAGAAAAGGAGTCTACAATCAAAGAAGGAGATCTACACTCATTCATCAAGTCTTCCTTTTATCTTTATTCTTCAATCCAACATTGTGGAAAATTACAACATCTACTACATGAGGTTTTGTCTTACATGATTTCTTTTTGATTTTTGTTTTGATTCAAAGCTATTACATTAACATTCTTGATCATATACTTAGAGACATTTGCATCTACATGGTATGATATATTTCATTGGGGGTCTTGTATTCCAATGTATGTAGGAAGTGGAGATCTACCATTGATCACCTTTTTCCACATCGCAGATAGGATAGGATGAAACCTAATGTTGATGAAAAGAAAAACAATTCATATAAAATCTAATAGACATGGTATACCATATGATAGATATAAGGAAAGGAAAAATTATTGCACAATGGAATCTCATTCATTAGAGGATGAAGAAGGAAATGATTCAAATTATGGGGTCCTATTTTTGGCCACCAAAGATGAAGGAAATGTTAGATCTTAATGAAGGGTGCTCCCCTTATTAACACAAACACACAACAAAATTGAGAATAACAAGATTTGCAAAGACAGGAAATGGGCTTTATATTATCCACCATGAAATAAAATTACAATATTCTGAAATATAACATGCACCTTCAGAAATGAAACATGCACAACCACATGGGAATTTTATTACAATAATCTGCAATCCAGAGCCACTGGCTGCATATCCCAGAACTGCCCTAGACCACCCTATGTGCCTTCAATATATAGGCAATTTTAACCGCCCTAAAAGATTCTAGAAATCAAACCCTAAAGTTTGAGTTTGAACATCCCTAAGATATTATTATTCATTTTTATTACATTAGAGTATTCCCAAACAACTTCAGAACCCAAAAAGAAATTTTGAAGAAACTTTAACATTTTCAAGTTCAGGTAGCGCAACTTTTGGAGACTATAACTCATCAACCATTGACCCGATGGGCCATTGTAACCCCATTCTAGAAATGCCACAAAATTCTCTACAATGTTTGACTTGTGTAGGCACTTGTCAGCCAAGGTTTTGACCCCATTTGGAGCCTCTAAATCCTTCAAGACTTAGTTCAAAGTTTTTGTACCCTGCTGCCAATACTGAAAATATGCAATATCTACAAAACTAGACTTGATCTGGAAATGAAACTTTACTGGCAGACTGATACAATCAAAGTGAACCTCCAAGGAATAAAATAGAACATTCTAATATCAAATGGAAAACTTACTAAAAATAGTAACTTTCCAGAAATATCATCTCTACACAAAATAGCCCTTATTGAAAAGAAACCAGAAAATATTTTTAGGTGATGCAAGATTTATCTTACACCCAGGATGCTCCTACATTAGACACCCAGGGTAATTTTAGAAGTGACCCTGTCACATCTTAGGTGGTCAAAGGAAAATAAATATGGTTAACCTCCTCCCTTGATAGCCATGATGAATCTTCTACAGGTCATCTTTCCATTTGACCAAATATTCTTGATATGTCTTGTTCCTTGTGCTTTTGCCAACACGACTGTCCAAAATGTCTTGAATATCCTTTGTAGATGAATAAGTTGTTGGAATATGTTGTAAATAATGGGAATTATATCCTGAGAGGGGAGGGGTGAATCAATACCTCTAAAACTTTTATCTCTTTTAACCTTTATCCATTTAGTAATCCATTGTATTACCAGCCATATGTTCTATACTATCTTTGTGTAAGTTATATTAATTCATAAACTTAACAAACATGTAAACATCCATAGAAGCATTCATGAAATGTAATGACACATAACACAAGATATGGTAAAGTAGAAAACCCCTGTTAGAAGGTAAAAACTGCGGTGGGGATGGCACCCATAAAAACTTCACTATCTGCAGATTGGAAGGGGTCGGTTAAGGATTACAATTTGATCACTTATGATGATCTACCCTGTTAGGAGTATTATGTGTAGACTGGTTAAGGTCTACTATGTTAAGAGATTTACAAAGGATTGTTAAATCCACCTTTCTTGAAAGGATTTCTTCTATTTTCTACACTTGTTAGAATGTACACAAAAATACACAATGACCTAAGTGTATGCAATCTTCAATTTCTAATTACAATTCCATTAAAATCACCTGTACAAAGTATCACCTAATGTGATTGATTAATACCTCTATTTCTTGGTAGCCTTGATTCTTGGTTCTTGATAACCAAATTCATCTTTTTTTGTTCTTGCTTGAAACTTTCAGTCTGATCCATAGATATGCTCCTTGGCTACTATCATCCTCATATCCATGTTTAAATTAATGATTACACAACTATTTATACAATATATTGACCTAATTTAGTTTCATGTATTACAAAGATAACTCTATGATTGAAGGTTTAAAACTTGACCTTGATCTCGTAGTTTGCATGTTTTTAATCAGTTAGACTTATTAAAACAATTAAAATTACCTTTCTTGTGCGTCAAGAAATGGTTTTAAATCAAATCTAAACTCTAAATATAAAACATAACTATTTTATTTTATGTGGAAGTCAGATCCACTTTTCTTGGGATATAACTCACTTTTGGTGTCTGATGCTCGGGTTGCTCTGAAATCAGTTTGTCTGTCTTTTAGTGTTCCTTTGTTGAACTTTTTGTCAGGTTCCCTTGCTCTGTCGAGTTCATATTTTTCTTCTCTTTTGGTTTATAGTGTAATTTTTTCATCGGGTTCCTCTACACCTAGCACTTTTAGTCTGAACTGAAACTTGTCTTTCAGTGTAGTTTTATCGATAGTTCATAACCTGTTTTCCCTTTTCATAATAATGGAAAAACTTATGTCATCAATCTCCCTCTTTGAAATTAGTATCAAAAACTGATATGTGCAAAATACTAAACTTTGTAGTAGTAACACCATGTGTTTACCTTAGTCATTTTTATGACTCCCCCTATGTATATGTCGATATAGTATATGTATGTAGATGTACACTTGCCTATATACTATATTCCCTTTTTACCTTATCTTCATGTCATTCTCCCTTTTGTATTATACATCATTTTCCCCTTTTTACTATATGACCTGTACATATCATTTTCCCCCTTTTTTGATAGTAAGGACAAAGGTGTATACTTACAACTTATCAAAAATATGGGAATGAGAAGTCTTCATATCCTCCATCATCTTTTCCCATTTCTCCTTTAGATGCTCAAGAGCCATGTGCGCTAGTGTATTCCTGGCATGCATATCATAGATGCTATCTGCTACAGACATCTCAGGGGTGGAAATTAACTTTTTTGTCAAAGTAATGTGTTGTTGTAGAAGTGTGAGGTTTGGTAAGAGTTGAGCATGTATCTCGGTAACCTCTTCTCAAAACTGTGATTTTGCTTCCTAGATTTCATGTCTTAACCTTTTGATTCCATTATCTTCTCATAATGCAATTTGATTGCATTTTCATCTGTGGTTAGACTTTTAGCACTTTCATTTAGATCAAAATCGATCTTTTCAATCTTATCACTATTATCCTTTGTGAATTTCTCCAAAGTGCATAGCTTTTGAATTAAGGAAATAGCTTCAGTAATGATTGGATCTAATTCATTTGTTACTTATGAAATATTTACCTTATTTTCTTCCACTTCTTGGCTAATCTTTTATGTCAATTTGTATTGAAACTTTTGTTCTTCTCATTCTTCAATAGACTTTTCTACATCCACATTTTGAGTTGTGATTGCTTCGGTGAGAACAACAAGCTGATCTAGGATAGGTGCATTGTGATCAACATCAATGTCAGGAACTATTTGGCTTAAGATGTTTCTTGTGGTGTCCAACACTAGAGAACCTTTGTGTTCTTTTCTAAACTAATCCTGCATTTCTTTCCTTTGACATATCTCTCCATTTTCTATAAGAGATTCATAGTCCAATGTGGTTGGATCACACTTTGGCATTTCAAATATTTCATCAAGTGTGACCTCCAACTTAATCTTCTTGGTTTTCTTTTTATTCTTTTGTGATGCACCTATATGCAAAACCATAGCAAGTTTTTATGCTTAGTCTGATGTGCTAGAGGAAGGCTTATGTGGTGTTGTACCTTTATCTTGATACTTAGGGTTTTCCTTTCAGTTTTCTATGGATGTCTCCTCATCAACCTTCAATGTATCTGCAACATCTCCTTTGGTTTCCTTAGGAGTAGTATCAATTGTCTTATCTTGTTCACCTTTCTATTTTTACACTTCATCTATATCTTTCATTTGTGCATCCTTTTTGGTGTGGTCCCCATATTTTTGTTCTCCACCGATGACTACTTGTTCATCGATTGTATCCTTATTTTCATCATTACCCTTATCTTTGGGTATGCTTGTCTCTTTGTCAGGTGACTTCTCCTTCTCTAAAATAATATTGATAGCTTGTATCAATAGTGGTATTTTTCCTGGTGTCTCTACCTGTGCATAATCTATAGTAGTTTCATGTTCATCTATTTGGTTTTGGACAATAGTGACATCTTCATCTTTTCGTATCTCATCTGCAGGATCTCCTCTGGTAATATCAATGATATTATTATTCGGCCATGTTTCATCTACAATGTCAATATCCTTGCTCAATTTTGTGTTTAATTATTCTTCATTAACATCCTCATCAGTAATAAGGATATGTTCACGGCTCTATTTATCCTTATCATCTTTGTTCTATTTCTTGTCAGTAAGAGCTATTTGTTGCTCGGGACTTGTATCCTTTTCAGGTATATCAAGTATCTCAAGTAGATTTCCTTAAAGCACTTGGTAGGATCTTAGCTTTGGTGAGAACCTTTTGGAGTGTTTCTTCATCATCTCTTCAATCTTCTCCATTTTAGATTCAAGAGGCACGATAGAAACTAGGGCTCTTTCCCTAATCTATTTCTCAGAATGTAATGCAAATGTACATCTTGCTGACAATCTATTCAAAAGTTCTTTTGGCATATTATCTGCCAATTGTATTGGAACATATTTGAATGCACACATCATTGTAATAATTGGCTCCTCTATTTTATTTTGATCCTTGAGATCCAATGTTAGCCATTTCTTAATCTTGTGATTGTTTGTTGTACCTAATTTGATAATAGAAGCACATACCTCATCAATTTTAGAGGGTATTTTGTTCTTGATAGCTTGTACATATTGTTCATCCTTTTCGGTGTCCTCAATTTCTTCTTCTCTTGTTCTAAGGAACTTTCTTCTTTTTGTTGGCCCCTTTTTTCCTGTGTGTGGATTTCTTTTGTAGGTCCTTACTTGATCTTTCTTGATTGGTGAAGGACTTGCATCCTTTGTTGTCTGACTCCTAGTCCTAGTTGCAACAGTATTCCTTGGTTTCTTTTATGGTGGAGGAGGTGGTGTATTGGACTCTGTGGACTCTAAGTCACTCTCCTTCTCAGCTTCACCAATAGGTGACTGACCCTCAGTTTCTTTAGTGTGTTTGGTTTCCTCTTCATTCATCGATAGTTTTTCCTTCAAAGTCTTGACTATTTTATTTTTCTTTCTGTCAATATTTTTCACAACTAAGCCAACTTTTATCCTTTCTTTGGATTCCTCATAAGTTCTAAACTTAGGTTATGATTTATCTAATGGTTCATTTATCAATGCCTCAATAGCATTTGATGCTTGATCTATGTTCACCTCATAGTCTAGTGGTTACATCCATGTTATCCTTCGTATAGCTGGCTTTATGTAGGTGTAATCAGTGTCCACCATAAAACAAATGTCATTCTTGAATTTTTCTACTAATTTCTCTAGAATCATTACTCTCTTTTACATTATTTCTTTGAATCCAGCAAAATATTCATCCATGACTGATTCAAAATTGTCTCCTAGTGATTTGATGAACTCACTAATATGTGTGGTCACTGGCCTTGTAGTGTCCCATTTGACATTGCCTATAGATGGGAAGGATTCTTGGAAATAGAAAAATATGCACATGATGAGTGAACCAAACTTACATGAGTTGGACTTTGCAGTCCTTATTGTCTTCATGTTCTCATCTAATTGCCTCAGCAGAAGTTCTGACAGATCTAACTGCAGTCCCTTCTTGACAATTTTGTATGTTGTATCCACTGCTCTGAATTCAATATTGTTCATCCTACTAGCCTAAAAGAACTTTTATCCTAAGACACATGCTCCAAATTTCATTTCATCATCTTTGATTGTGGATACCTTTAATCCTCTTACATCCCATGGTGCTCCTATATTCTTTTCAATGTCAGATTTAGGAGGATGTTTTAGTGCCTTTACTTTATTGGTTATGGGATAATCGGTAACAACATGTATGACATCCCTAGTTATCAGTTTTGGCTCATCCAACCATAATTTTTGGTCATGTATCATGCTCAGTACTAACCAAATCCATTTGGTCTTGAATTCCTTCGGGAATAGTAGGGCATGTGTGAGCCCTTTTATTTCAATGTGCTTATGCTATTCTTTTATTGTTCCATCATCATTGTAAATATTTTTGAAAGCTTTCTCAACTTCCAAGTCTCCTATTTCTACAATCTTGCAGTGTATATATGCTTGCACATCTTCAAGGAGCAAAACCCTAGCTGGTATACTAGAGAATGCACCAGCGTTATCGGGTTGTGAAGCATCCTTAAGACATATCTTGTAATGAGGTTCTTTATAGGTGTAATTCTTGATTAGATTGACCTTATTCTTCTTATCATTCTTGAGATTGGAGGTTCTTGAATTAGTTTCCATCGTTTTAGATTTTAGGAATTTTTCCCGTAAATGAAAATAGAGTTCTTGGTGATTGTTGTTACTTACTTCAACCTTTTGTCACTAGTAGGAATTCTTCTGAGTATTGTGAACCAGGTTGGAGTCACTCTATAATCTAATCACTTTGTGCTCTATTTTTTCTCTATTTCTTTGCTCAAGTCGTTGTGTGAATAATGAAACCCTTACGTCATCTATTTATAGACATTGCACTAAGTCATGTCATAAATGCTCAACCACTTATCGGTGTGTGAAGACGGAGTCATCGGGTGATACACAAATAACATTCTTAGTGAGAGTATGATGTTTTGGGGTAGTTTTCAACTTGTTACATTCACTAACAGATTTTGATATATGGCAAAGACAATCATTGTATTTTTACATGACTACCGACGGATCTCATTTTACACTAGCATCTTAGAATTTATATGTTAACCAACAATCCTCGGTAAGTATTGAAAACTTAGCTTTGTATTCACATTGATGATGTTTGGTAAGCATTAACCAATAAAATTGAATTCACATAATTGTAACAAGTAATACCATAGTGCATCTTTAATCATGCTAGTTTGGAATTTCATCAATGTATAATGGAACTGATGCAAAATATAACTTGGTATAATGTATTTTCATACTTACTTGTTCTACTTAGGTGGGGGTGGTGATCTCACCAGATCCATTGGATAAGGTGTCACCATTTGCATTTCTCAATCCAGATTCATTAGTGTTTGTAGCTTTCCTCCACATTTTGTTTCTCATCTTCCATATGTCTTCAATGGTGTTTCCATTGGTAAAGGTGCTTATCTTTTTCATTCGGTCTCTGCAGTCTTTCTTTAGATGACCAACTTTATGATAGTGTAGACATACCATTTTGGGGCTAGTCTAGCTCCTAGACTTTATAATCCATTGTCTTCTGCAGTTTGCAGCTATGTGACTAAATCTTCCACATGTTGTGCAGTTAGCCCAAGTGTTGTAATCCCAAACATATGAGTTACCAACTCTTTTTGGTTGATAATAATTTTCTTGATCTTTAGGCTTCCATGCTTTCTTTTTCTTCTTCCAGCATTCAATAGATGTGTGCCCATGCATTTTCAAGTAGGACAATATTTTTCCATACAGGTTTCCTTCTTTGGTTGTTTCACCTCAGATTTACATTCATATGCTTTATGTCCTTTCTTTTTACATTTATAATAAATTCCTATGAATGAAGGTGTGGAGTTAGGAATACCTTTCATTTTTCTCCTACAAGCATTTTATGTGTGGCTAGGCCTTCCACAGTGATTGCATGTTAGCTTTCTTGGTCTTGGATTTTCATAGACGTTTTTTGCATCAGCTTGGTATGGTGATTCTTCATTCTTGGTATAGCCTAGTCTGGTATTTTTGTTGACTCTTCTTTGTCCATCAAGAAAATCATCCATCCTTTTGTTTCTTTCTTCAGCTCTCTTGATTATTTCATTATGTTGTTGCTGAATTCTCACTTCATGTTTCAGCTTTTCATTTTCTTCTCTTAGCTCACCGATAGCTTCTATTCTATCAATGAGTTTTGTATTCATTTTGTTTGCCTCTTGACTCATAATAATAATCTGATTTGTGATCTCATGATGATGTTCTATAAGTATTTGTATTTTTTACTCTTTCTCTTGTAGCTTTTCAGTAATCTTCCTCCTATCATCAATAGCTAGTGTTCTTTCTTGCTTAGCTTGTCTAGCATTGTTCATGACGTTAATAATTCTTACCATCTGTGTCTCTTGACCAATTTTTAGAGATTTCACTTGTCCAGCCAGATGTTGATTGATTTCATTTAAGCTTGTGATGCTTTCTTCTGATGTGTCTGATGCTTTTCTTTTTGTAGATCCTGAAGACTCAAATAGATCTGGTATCTCTTCCTCATGATATTTTATTTCATTACAGCAAGATGACATAATCTTTCTTTCATCCAACAGCTATCTTATCTTGATTCTATCTTCTTTATAATGCTCATAGAAGATCTAAATTTCTAGCTTCTAATTCTCAATACTCTTGTCAAGCTTGCACTTCTCCATTGTATGATCTTTTCTCTTGAGTCTTTAAACTTTTTGAATTAAGAGATCTATCTCTAATACCAATTGTTGGAAATAAAGGGAAGTATGTCCTGAGAGGGGAGGGGTGAATCAATACCTCTAAAACTTTTATCTCTTTTAACCTTTATCCATTTAGTAATCCATTGACCAACCATCTTTTCTATACTATCTTTGTGTAAGTTATATTAATGCATAAACTTAACAAACATGTAAACATCCATAGAAGCATTCATGAAATGTAATGACACATAACACAAGATATGGTAACGCAGAAAACCCCTATTAGAAGGTAAAAACTGTGGTGGGGAGGGCACCCACAAAAATGTCACTATCTGTAAATTGGAAGGGGTCGGTTAAGGCTTACAATTTGATCACTTCTGATGATCTACCCTATTAGGAGTATTATGTGGAGACTGGTTAAGGTCTACTCTATTAAGAGCTTTAGCAACACTGTTTAGTGTGCACTCGGTTAAGATATTTACAAATTATTGTTAAATCCACCTTTCTTGAAAGGATTTCTTCTATTTTCTACACTTGTTAGAATGTAGACAAAAATACTCAATGACCTGAGTGTATAAAATATTCAATTTCTGATTACAGATCCATTAAAATCACATGTACAAAGTATCACCTAATGTGATTGATTAATACCTATGTTGCTCAATAGCCTTGATTTTTGGTTCTTGATAACCAAATTCATCTTTTGTTGTTCTTTATTGAAACTTTCAGTATGATCCATAGATATGCTCCTTGGCTACTATTATCCTCACATCCATGTTGAAATAAATGATTACACATCTATTTATACAATAGATTAACCTAATTTAGTTTCACGTATTACAAAGATAACTCTATAATGGAAGGTTTATAACTTGACCTAGATCTCCTAGTTTGTATATTTTTAATCAATTAGACTGATTAAGAAAATTACAATTACCTTTCTTTTCCCTTAAGAAATGGTTTTAAATCAAATCTAAACTCTAAATATAAAACATAATTGTTTTATCTGACGTGGAATTCAGATCCACTTTCCACAGGATATAACTGACTTTCGGCATCTGATGCTCGGGTTGCTCTAAAATAAGTTTGTTTTTCTTTCAGTGTTCCTCTGTTGAAATGTATGTCAATTTCCCTTGCTCTGTCGGGTTCCTCTATTTCTCATCTTATGGTTTACAGTGTAATTTGTTTGTCAGGTTCCTCTATACTTAGCACTTTCGGTCTGAACTGAAACCTGTCTTTCAGTGTAGTGTTACTGATGGTTCATAACCTATTTTCCCTTTGCATACTAATGGAAAAAATTATGTCATCATAATATTCCACTGTACTTCTGTGATCTGATCCTCAACACCTCCCTCATAATATTGTGTCAAATCTGAAATATTAAATACTAGTGAAATATTGAGTTCACTGGGAAACTCTACTTCATAAGCATTTCCTGAATCATGCTTCTTCAATATTTTGCATGGTCCAAACTTATTCGTCTTCAACTTATTATATATTCCTACTAGAAATCTCTCCTTTCTCAAATAAACCATGACTTCATCTCCCACCTGGAATTTCTTATGCCTCCATTTATTATCTTCCTTAGCCTTGTACTATGTATTCATTTTATTAATATGTTGCCTCACCTCCTCATGCAAATTCTTAAAGTGTTTTGCAAAGTCTTCAGCTTCAGTGCTACTTGTCTCTCCTTTGTCCAACTTTCTTAATTCTGATTCATTTTTGGGACTACTTCCATATACTATCTGGAATGGTGATTTGCTAGTGCTCCTGTTGATAGAATTATTATATGTAAATTTTGCCTGTGGTAAAACCAAATCCTATCCCTTTGGTTTATCTCCAACCAAGCATCTCAACAAGTTTCCCAAACTCCAATTCACAACTTATGTATGTCCATCAGTTTTTGGATGGTGTGCTGAGCTGAACTTTGTATTCAATTTTTTCCACTAGGTTCTCCAAAAGTACCCAACAAACTTGGTGTCTCAATCTGGAACTATGCTCTTAGGTAATCCATGTAGTCTTACCACCTCCCTGAAAAACAATTCTTCTACATGAACAACATCATTAGTCTTCTTGTAAGGAATGAAATGTGCCATTTTTGAAAACCTATCCACCACTAAAAAGATGGAATCATGCCCTCTCTAAGTTCTCGGTAGGCCAAGAATAAAGTCCATACTAATATCCTCCCATGGCTTCTCTAGTACAGGTAATGGCTAATACAACCTTGTATTCTTCTTCACTCCTTTTTCCATCTAACATACTCTGCAACCTTGTACAAATTTCTTAACATCCCACTACAACTGTGGCCAATAATAGTTCTTACTCACCAGAGAAATGGTTTTATCTTGCCCAAAATGTCTAGTCAGTTCTCCACTATGATTTTGTTTGATTATATTCTCACTCATGGAACTCTTTGTAATGCACAAATGGCTACCTCTGAACAACATATCATCCTGGATTATGAAATCCAACAATTTGGTTCTATCCAGAGTAACAGGTTCTCTACAATCTTTCCAAGCTTTGCCAAAATCTGGATCTTCAAGATACAAACTCTTGAGTTCCTTGAACCCAAAAACCTCAATCTGATCTCTATCAGCAAAATCAGTCTTCTGCTAAGGGCATCTACAACCCTATTAGACTTCCCACTCTTGTGTTTCAAAATAAAAGTGTAACTCTGCAAAAACTCAACCCATTTCAAATTCCTTTGATTTAACTTTCCCTGACTATTCAAGTATTACAAAGCTTGATGACCAGTAAATAAAATAAACTCTTTTGAAAAAATTTAATGTCTCCACTTCCTCAATCCCTGAACTATAGGATAGAACACCTGATCATAAACAAAATATTTTATGTTGACATCATTCAACTTCTCACTAAAACAAGCAATGGGTTTACCTTCCTAACTCAAAACTGCTCCAATAGCATTACCACTAGCATCGTAGTCTACTGGAAACACCTTGTTGAAATATGGAAGTGCTAAAATAGGCTATTTTGTAACTTTTCTTTTCAACAATTCAAAACTCTTATCTGCCCCTATAGTCCACTTAAACTCTTTCATATCCCCTATCATTATTTCAGTCAAGGGTCCACAGATACTACCGAAACTATGAATAAACTTTCTATAAAAGCTAGCCAAACCATGAAAATATCTTACCTCAGTAGCACTCCTTGGGGTAGGCCACTTAAGGATAGCCTTCACCTTCTCTGGGTCCATTTTTAGACCTTCTTTTGAGACTACTAATCCTAGATACACTAATTCCTTCTTCACAAAACTGTACTTCTTCAGATTAATCAACAACTTCTCTTCCCTTAACCTCTCAAACACCTTGCAAATATGCATCATATGTTCTTCCAATTCCATACTGAAAATCAAAATATCATCCAGGTACACAATAACAAACTTACTCGAAAATTACTTTAGTAATTCATTCATGAGTTGCATGAACGTGGTCGATGCATTGGTTAGCCCAAAAGGCATGACTAACCACTCATACAAGCCCTCTTTTGTCTTGAGGTTGTCTTCCATTCATCTCCTTCTCTGTTCCTAATTTAGTGACATCCACTCCTTAGATCTATCTTTGTGAAATACTCATCTCCACTCAAACAATCCATAATATCATCCCTTCTAAGTAAAGGAAATATTTACTTGATGGTGATCTTATTGATAGCTTGAGAATCTATACACATCCTCCATTCACCATTTTTCTTTGGTGCTAATATCATTCGTATAGCACATGGGCTCAAGCTCTCTTGGATCAATCCCTTCTACAATAACTCATGCACTTGTCTCTTCAATTTCTCACTCTCTGTTGGAGTCATCCTATGGGCTACCTTGTTTGGAAAACTGGCCCCTGGGATCAAGTCCATCTGATGACTTATATTTCTCACTAGTGGTAATCCATTAGGTACATTATCAGAAATAATATCCTTAAACTCCTCCAACAATTTTGCAACTTCTATAGGTACATCTTCTAATTCTTCTTTACCCACTTTTGGAATTAGGGTAAAACACATATGCTCATGTCTCATACCTTCTAAGAAGTTTCTTCCATCAACTAAACATATTCTGGCATTACTACATACATTTTCTCTTGTTTCCTTCAATAGCTTCAACTTGTATCAAACTCCATCCTTTGTCAAAGAATAAGTATTAGCATGACCATCATCAATGGCATGCCCATCAAACTTCCAAGGCCTTCCTAGAAACAAATGACATGCATCTATGGGGATGATATTGCAAAGTACCTCATCTTAGTAACTTCCAATCTTGAACTTCACTAAGCACTGCTCATTGACCATGACCTTGTGGTCATCCTGCACCCAATAAATTATGTATGGACGTGGGTGTTTTTCCCTTTTTAGCTTCAACTTTGTGACCATTTATTTTGATACCATATTATCATTGTTTCCACCATCAATAATCATATCACAACACTTATCCTCACACCTGCATCTAGTGAAAAATAGGCTCTTCCTCTTATTTGAGCTCTTATCTTCATTTATCAAGATTCTCCTGACAACTAGGGTTTCTCCTCTCTCATCATCATCTAAGCATTCTAACTGAGCTTCTTCATTTTCATACGCAACTCATGCATGGCCTTCATTCCTCATATATGTCCTTCCTTCATGTTGTGGGCATTCATAGGTTCGGTGTCCTTCTTCTCCATAATGGAAACATGTCCCACAAAAACCACCTCTTCCTGGTCCTTTCCTTCTTCCTCTTCCTCTTTGATCCCTATTATTTTGATCACGGAAATTATTGAAATTATTTCCCCTCTAATTCCTACTGCTACTTGTCTCATCATTCCTTTTGTAATCTTCATTTCAGCCTCCATAAGACCATCCACCAGATCTTCCACCATGACCTCTTTCGGCTTGCTTGCTTTTGAACTTCTTGTTCAGCTCACCCTCCACTCTTAGGGGAAACTAGTACACCTCTTCAATACTGGTCATTCTAACCAGACTCAACTCATCTTGAATACTTGCCAGCAATCCATAAAGATAATGGGCAGCCTTTTCCTTCTCAGGTTCTACATGACCTATTCTAATGAGGACTCAGTAGAACTCTTCTGTATACTCTTGCACAGATTTTCCTGCTTGTTTCAATCCTTGCATTTTTCTCACCAGATCCATCTCATAATCAATAGTAATGAACTCTCTTCAACTTCTCCACCATTCACTCCCACCATGATATTTTCTCCTTTCTTCTTCTATTCCTCTCCAATTGAATCTCTTGCAACCAAATTTTTGCATGGCCCTTCAGTTTGGCCTTTGCAAATTTGACCCGATCTGGGTCTTTGACATCTTCATACTCAAAATAATCTTCTAGATCATTGATCCAGTCGATCAGCTCCTCTGGGTTAAGATTTCCCAAAAAGGTGGGAACTTCAATCTTAGGTCTCTTTCCAATTTTGGAAATGGCTCCGAAAATCCTATCGTGTTCAGGATCTCTAGGCACTTCTAATGCTTCCTGGTCACCTTATCCTTCTTCTTCAGATTCCTCATCACTTTCATCTCTAACTGCAATATTCATTCCTCTATGTAGCTCTTGCAACACTTTCACTTTCCTCTGGAGGACGCTAAAGCCCTCTTTTGTCACACCTCCAGCGCTTCCACCACGCTTCTTTTATGGAGGCATTTTCAGCTCTTATCACGCGAACCCACAACCATAGTCCTGGTGATAACTACCTCATAGTTGGTGATCTATCTACACATTCAAGAACTCCTACTCTGATACCACTTGATGAAGGGTGGTCCCCTTATTAACACAAACACACAACAAAATCAAGAACAACAAGATTTGCAAACACAGAAAATGGGCTTTCTATTATCCACCATGAAATCAAATTACAATATTATGAAATATAACATGCACCTTTAGAAATGAAACATGCACAACCACATGGGAGTTTTATTACAATAGTTTTCAAGCCAGAGCCACCATATACATAACCCAGAACTGCCCTAGACCACCCTACGGGCCTTCAATATATAGGCAATTTTAACTGCCCAAGAAGATTCTAGAAATAAAACCTTGAAGTTTGAGGCTGACCATCCCTAAGATATTATTATTCATTTTTATTACAATATAATAGGCCCAAAAAACTTTGGAACCCAAAAAGAAATTTTGAAGAAACTTTAACATTTTCAAGTTCAGGTAGCGCAACTTTCGGAGACCATAACTCATCAACCGTTGACCCGATGGGTGGCTGTAACCCCATTCTAGAAATACCACAAAGTTATCTACAACACTTGACTCATGCAAGCTCCAGTCAACCAAGGTTTTGACCCCATTCGGAGCCTCTAAAGCCTTCAAAATTGAGTTCAAAGTTTCTCTACCTTGCTGCCAATACCAAAAATATGCAATATCTACAAAACTGGACTTGATCTGGCAGTGAAACTTTACTAGTAGGTTGATAAAATTAAAGTGAACCACCAAGGAAGAAAATAGAACATTCTAAGCTCAAATAGAAAACTTACTAAAATAGTAACTTTCCAGAAATAGCATCTCTACACAAAATAGCCCTTATTGAAAAGAAACCAGAAAATATTTTTGGGTGATGCAAGATTGCTCTTACACCCAGGATGCTCCTGCATCAGATCTAAAGGACATAATATTTCTTTGCATGCGATAAAAGAATCTAGATCATGGATCATTGATTTTGGTTGCTTGAATCACATGATTAGAGATATAAATGTATTTGTGCATCTAAAGAAATATGAAGGAGGATTATTCTCATTTTTTGACAAAGGTTCAATACTTATTTATGGAAAGGGGACTATTTCTATTGATGATAAGCATAAATATATTGATGTTTACTATGTGAAAGAATTAAGGTAAAGTATTTTGGGTCTTAGTTAGTTATGAATAAAAAGAATAAAAACAAACCCCAAGGACACCATCTCAGTATGTTCAAAGAGATAATTAAAAATAAAAGATAATTGGAGACAAGAATAAAGGTGTTCAGACAATAAGAATATCTGCTAGAATAGGTGAAAAATCAAATTGTTGTTTTCTTTTTGAAATAGAAACAAAAAATTATGCAAAATATAGCAAAGATGAATGTTAGATAAAGGATATGGAAGAATAATTGGATTAGATACAAAAATATCAAACAAGGGAACCAGTAGCTAGACTGGTGAATAAAAATGTGATTGGAACAAAGGGGGTTTTTAGGAACAAGCTAAATGAAGATGGACAAGTTACCAAAAATAAGGAAAGATTGGTATGTAAAGGTTATACTCAAGCTGAAGGAATAGATTTTGAGGAAAAATTTTCTCCCATAGCTAGAATAGAAGCTATTAGGATTTTTGGCTTTTATTGCACACAATAATTTCAAGGTTTATCAGATGGATGATAAGTCTCCATTTTTTAATGGAGGACTTGAGGAATAAGTTTACATTGAACAAATAGATAGTTTCAAACTCTCAAAAAATCTAGACATGGTCTGTAAATTCAAGAAAGCATTGTATGGTCTCAAACAAACCCCTAGGGCTTGGTAAGATAGATTGGATAAGTATTTGTTGCAACAAAAATTCAACAAAGGTATGAAATACAGTAACATTTATATTAAAGTTGAAAATAATAAGCTACTGGTAGTAATAGTATATGTTGGTGATATCATATTCAAAGATAATGATAATGCTTGTAAGAATTTTTCTAAAGAAATGTAGAAGGGATTTGAAATGTCTATGATTGGTGAAATGTCCTTTCTTATTGGTCCTCAAGTTATTAAAAATGAAGACGGTAATTTTATATCTCAAACCAATTATATCAAAGAGTTGTTGAAGAAATTTGGAAGGGAAGAATCAAAACCAGTAGCAACACTAATGGCTACTAGATGTAGGTTAAGAAAAGATGATGAGTCTCTGGAAGTTGATCAAAATTTTTACAGATCTATGTTAGGTGGATTGGTATATTTAACTTCTTCAAGACCTGATATTATTCATATTGTCTACTTAGCTATCAAATATCAAGCAAGTCCAAGGCAATCTCATGAGGTAGTAGTAAAAAGGACTTTCAGATACTTGAAAGTTACTCCAGATTTTGAGCTATGGTAAAAGAAAGATGGTGATTTATCACTAAAATATTTAATAGATTCTGATTAGGCAAGATGTATAAATTATAGAAGAACTAGTGGTGGAGCATTTCTTTTACGATATAGTCTAGTCTCTTGGATGATAAAGAAACAAGATTTAGTCTCTTTGTCCACTATAGAGGCATAATATATTATAGAAACATCTTTTTGTAATCAAATAATATGGATGAAGTAGCCACTTAAGGATGTGGAAGTACTCTCCAATGAAGAAATTCCAATAATATGTGACAAAACAAGTTTCATTAATACCTCCAAGAATACATTGATACATTCAAGAACAAAACACATCTCTATCTGATATAACTTCTTGAGGAAAAAATTTATTGAGAAAGAAGTAAAACTGGAATATGTGCCTACCAAGGAACAAATTAAAGATATTTTAACTAAAACTCTAGCTGAGGATACTTTTGATTATCTTAGACAAAAATTGGGGGTTATTTCACCTCCTTTTTCAAACTATATGCATAATTATGCACATTTAAAGGAGGAGAATAATTACCCATCATTTATCTCCTAGATTGATGATATGGTGATCTAAATCATGAATCAGATTACAATACCGGGTGTGATACCTGCGGTATTGTCAAGTTCAATATAAAACCAGAAGACTAACAATAGAATTGCAAGACAAAAAGTAATCCATTCTATTCAAAATTGGATTTTATACAAATATGATGGATCCCAAGGGTTACTATAATACCTTGGAAATGAAATGAAGACTCATCATAATGTTTATTACAAATAAACTTATTAAAACTACCAAAATTTTCAAAAGATTATATAAAAATTTAGGCCTACTTGGAGAAAGCATGACTTTCTTGGAAAGATAATCAAAAATTGCAGACCCAAAAATGAATTTTACTGAGACAGAAAATACTTAAAAATTAGATTTCAGTATCTCCCAATTCCATCCTAATCATATGGTTTCTCTCAAGCAAAGCAGTGCAGATGAAAGGTTGCATAGTAGATTGCAAAAAAGTCAGTCTCTTAGATAGGGGGATAAATCATGGCTATTTTTTGTAGAAACAAAAGGAAATATGTATTTCACCCTTTGTTCTTGATCTCAAAGGGGGAGAAGGACATTCAAAAGGTTTTTTTTGTTTCAATGGTCATTGTTGTTGCCATTAATAATAGGGGGAGATTACTAGAATTATCATTTGTGTTTTCATTGATGTCAACCTCTATTATAGCATTAATGTTATAGTAGATACGATTGGTGGTTTATAATAATATGCTAAATTTGTGACACTAATTGAGGAAGAATATTTGAAGAAATTGCTAAGGTTATGACATTACTTGATGAAGAATATTTGAATAATGATTGAGGAAGTTAGTGTTAGTAATAACTGAGAGGGGCGGTGAATCAGTGGCCTCAAATTTTTATCCTTAATCTAACCACCAATCAAATAAACCTCTGATTATTATGTCCCTACAAGATGCATGCCATGAAATACTTATAATGATTAACTGTCTGTAAATTTTCCTTGTCTGTCCTTATTCTCCTTGATTACCGATAAGCAGTATAACTATTTACCGAAATACAGTAAATATACAGAGTATACCGATAAATCCAGAAATGCATATGTGAAATGTAAAATAGTAAATTAATAAACCATACACACATAACATATGGATTTTAATGTGGAAACCTTGTTAAGGTAAAAAACCACTGGGACTAGTACCCCAAATTTTCACTCTTCTGAAGTGAGCCCTATTAAGATCAAACCCTGTTAAAGGTTACAAACACACTGTTAGGTGTGACCTTGTTAGAGGATTTTACACATATAGGTTGTCACTTAGTATTGGGCATCTAATGCTACCATCCTTGAATCAGCCTCTCTCTTAGACTATCAATAGGCATTGGGCATATCCAATGCTAATTTCATGAATCAACCTTTTTGGCACTCCTTGGGATGTACCTCAATATATAGAAGACTGTTAAGTCCTGCTCTATTAAGAGACTTGATGCTTCAATGGTTAAACTAAAACAAAATAACCTGTTTCTAATGCAAGTTGAATTGTAGATTTTTAGATCTATTTAAGTACATTACCTCTCTGATCAATGTATCAATTCAATTCTTTTGTGCTCCATACTTTCTACTCTGTGATGTTGTGCTCACTGTTCATCGGTGTTTGTAGAATTCCTTAGCTCTACTTTAGCTTGATTGATCAGTATTGCATGAAGTTGTTCTTCATCAGTTTCTTTTTAGCATCTTCTTTCTTTTCACTCCCCTTAATCCCTTTTCATGTGATACGGAAATGAATTAAGCTTGTCTCTTATATAGACATAATATTCATTGATTCTTGGCATGAAAAAAATCTAGCCAATTTGATTTAAAGCATAACTCCATATTTATCTTGTAGTTATCTTCTTGCCAACTGTACAAATCAGATTTAAATCAATTACTTAACTATGGTCGAATAAAACAAAGAAAACAACCAGTTAAGTCTATCTTTAGCTCT
The DNA here is from genome assembly GCA_018584345.1 of Thuja plicata. Lineage (NCBI taxonomy): Eukaryota > Viridiplantae > Streptophyta > Pinopsida > Cupressales > Cupressaceae > Thuja > Thuja plicata. The sequence continues at coordinate 2,179,262 of MU225027.1, read as the reverse complement.
TGCCAGCTAGATATTTTTTCATTTTTTGAACTCTCTATTTTGTCGGTCAACTCTTTAGTTAGTCATCAGTTACAACTATCAGTTTCGTCGGTGTGACTTTAGTTAGCTTCAGGATCTCCGTCCGTCAGGAAACTCTACTTTTAGCTCGTCGGGAATCCTGTGGTTTTTCTTTGTTAGGAAACTATGTCTTCTACTCATCAGGTATCACTGTGACTTTTCTTCTTTGCCTTTACCGATGGTGTGCACTCTATCGGTGTTATCTGTCACTTAGTGAATACTTGACTTTTATGCATTATTGAAAGCATAACCTTTGTTCCATTGATTCTCTAAAGTCTTTGGCATTTTATACATGACCGTATAGATGATATCAAGTTGACATAAATGACAATACAAATCATTAACTGATTTAATGCCCTACATTATCTTCAACTTAACATTGTCAAACATTTAATCAGTTACATGTCATCAATCTCTCCCTTTGGCATTGATGGCAACAAACTTATATTATCACACTATACTAATTCTAATACGATATGAAATACAATTTATTGAGATTCATCAAACTACCAAAAAGTTTGTTTTGATAACCGATGAAAATGTTTGAACTTTGGTAAGCTCTATTTTAGCTTAGATTTGATTCTTGCAGCTTTATATGTTTCTTGTTCTGATGTGTTGCATCCTCTCCTTGTGTCAATATCTTTCTTTTGACTGTTCTTCACATTTGATTTCTTTCTCTCTTGTCACCAACTCTTCCTTTGTATTAACTCCTTCATACAAACTCTCTCCCTATGGATATGATCTATCCCTTTTCTCTTAGAATAATGTGATAATATGGATACTTTCTCTCCCTTTAACGACAATGCCAAACAAATATTGTTACAAGTATCTGAGATTCATGTTAAACAATAATTTTCCTCCTATCCATAATATATTCCTTGAATTTCCCTTATCCATCAACAATACATCAATATGCTCTGGTACTCAGTTCTGATATATACCTGTCTGTATATAGATGTAGCTTTCAAGTTCTTCTCTTTGTTTGCATCAACATGAATGATATTCTGATAATAAGTAGGATGTAGCCTTTAGACTTTTACTAACTGGTAGACAAGGGTTTGACCCCTAGTCTCTTTCTCAAGTACTCAAACGTATCCTTGGGTAGTGGCTTGGTGAAGATATCAACCAATTGTTCTTTTGATTGCACATACTCAAGTATCACCTCTTTTTCTTAAACTTGTTCTCTTAAGTAATGACACTTAATGGTAATGTGTTTAGTTTTTGCATGCATGACTGGATTCTTGGAAATGTTTATTGAATTGGTGTTATCACAATAGATAGTCATTGGTTCTAAGATCTTCATATGCATACCTTCCAGCAACTATTTGATCCATGCAATATTTGAGAAATTTGTAGTAGCAACAACATATTCTTCTTCTGTAGTAGACTGTGAGATGCATCCTTGCTTCTTGCTAATCTATGTGACAAGTCAATCACCCATAAAGAATTCTCCTCTAGTTGTGCTCTTTCAGTCATCAATATTTCCAGCCCAATCAGCATCGGTAAATACCTTTAGTTCAAATTTGCCTTCTCTTCTATACCATAAGCCAAATTCCTTAGTATTCTTCAGATATCTTAGGATTCATTTCACAATAGTCATATGTGATTCCCTGGGATTAGCAGAAAATCTAGCAATAATTCCCACTGCATTTGCAATATCTGGTCTAGTGTGTACAACATACATGAGTTTTCCAATCATTGATCTATACAAAGTTTGATTTACCTTTGTTGTCTTGTCCTCCTTTATCAACTTACATCCAATAGCCATCGGTGTTCCAACTGGTTTGGATCCTTCCATCTTGAATATTTTTAGGACCTCTTTGATGTACTTGGACTGTGTAATGAAAATACCTTCTCCTTGTTGCATGATCTGGAGACCAAGAAAGAATTTGATCTCACCAAACATAGACATCTCAAATTCTTTGCTCATCTCACTAGAAAATGATTTTCATAGCATATCATTGCCTCCAAATATGATGTCATCAACAAATATTTTAGCAATCAGGTGTTAGCATCTGTCATGCCCCGCAAGGGAACTGGGGAAGAGAACAAAGATTCTCTTTATAAAAGAAAATCTAAGTAATGATTTATGAAAAATTTTGAATTTTTAAAGAATTACATGAACAAAATATAGTTTAACTTAGAATCCTCCAAGGTTCCCTTCAAAATAAATGCACAATTTATTTAAGTCCATTAAGTGTACTAGCAACTTTATTTACTTCTTAAGAAAACTACATCTCAACATTTGTAGATTCTTTATAAATAAATACAAAGTACTTTCATTTCAATTTTCCATTTAAATACATTTTTATTCCTAAGTATCCTTAATGAATGAGATAAATTTTAAAACAAATAGAATCGTCTAAATCATTTGATACATTACAAATATTACATTTGTTTTTCAATAGCTTTTCACTTAATCAACAATAATGAGAAACATACTACTTTACTTGGAATGATACAAAATCATTTTCTTTTCCAACATCATATACATAAAGTTCATGCTTTCCCTTTTCTTTTTTCCTAAGTCTACCCATTCCAAATACATCATTTTGAAGTACATTTATGATTACATTACATTCATCTCCTCTTGGGAGGTAACAATAATTTTACATCATGAAAGATAAAGTCTTCATTCTTCAAAACTAGAACATTAAGCAAGCATGAGTCCTCAAGCACCACATCCGCAAAAGATACCTTGATAAAGTTTTACCACCCAACCACATGGATACCAAAAGGACCACTCCCCCGTGCTAGGAGATAAACACTAAGGTCCACAAAGAAGGGATAGCCAGGCCATACCTAGGGTTGGGTAACCTTTCCCAAATAGAAAATGAAAGAAGATCAAAGTATAAAATCTTTTCCCAAAGGTTCTAAGGCTTGATAGAAACTCTAAGAAACAACCTAAGTGAGTGTCATCACATAGCCCTCACCGCTTGGGTTGTCCTGGTACTAGCCACTCTGGGCCCCGGCCCCCAAGTAGGCACATGCAGAATTGAATGTCTTTCATACAGACAAGCGTCATTCGATCGTACCTATGCATAGGTACCTTCTCCCATTCCCATCCATAGCCTTTACTAGTGCTAATGGCATGGGCGAGGCATACAATAATATTTTTAGTGCTTGAACCCATTCCCATAAGTTTAATTAAATTTCCACTTGTTAAATAACTCTTCAGTCGATTATCCTGGTTCTAGCCACTTAGGGCCACGGCCCCACACTATGAGCCACTCACTTAGTGTTCTTAGGGTTTCTACCCTTAACCTGCACATCACAAATACATCATACATGTAGTAAAAATACATCATAAACACATTTGATAACTGCATCAAAGAATAGAAAATACTAATGTAGTTTAGGGATGTTTAGGAAAATTAGGAACATTTAGGGAGGCCTAGAATGGTCCTGATCCTCCTAGACAATCCAAAACCCTAATCATGCTTCCTAAACACATCCTAACCCTAGTAAAGAATCTAAATGCACTATATAACCTCCACCAAACATGTAAGGAACATATTTAAAGTTACACAAAATTTCACATGCCAAAACACAATGCTCTATAAAATCTCACGTGCCTGAAATTTAACTAAGTCTGATTTTTTTGAAAAATCTAAAATCTAAAAGTTGCATCTTAACTCCTAGGAAGTTGAAACCTATCCCAATCATCCAAAAAGGTACCTAATTTCTTTATACAAGTATAACTTAAAGTATAATAAATAAAAGTATCAAACTTATACTTTAATGTTATACTTGTATAAACAAACCTTTATAATACTAAATTGTATACACAAACCCTAAAATGTTATACCTTAATAATACTAACTTCAACTCCAGATTAAATACAACTTGGGGATAATTAATAATGATAGAAACCCTAATCTGAATACAACACAAGAGTAAATCAATAATAAGAAATTATAATACAAACTTAGGATTATATAAATACTACGCATATTGTTTAATGACAGAAAATTAAATATAAATAATCCTAATCCGAGATCACAAGGCTACACAAATTGTTTATAGGAAATGTGCGTTCTACAAAATGATAGAAAACTAAATAGAACAACTAACAGATCTGACTCCATAATCCTGGAAGCACTCATGGACATTTTGAAGGAGATACAAGGAGAATACTAAGGAGTCTACAGACTCTTACAAATACAGAAATATTCATATACATACAACATAGGAATAATTCCATTTAAAAATGATCCTAATCTCCAAATCACTAATACAGGCAAAATGATATATATATATATATATATATATATATAACATAAACACTATGAAATTTACATAGACAACAAAG
>MU225027.1:2155389-2171410 GCA_018584345.1 Thuja plicata | reverse complement strand
TGATCTCAAACATTTTAGATCCTTACCACTTTGTTTCTCTACCAAAGCCTTATACCATTTAAACATCTTAAATTCTTCTGATTTATCTTTTAGAAACATAACTGTCATCATTCTAGAGTAATCATCACCAAAGAAAATAAAGTATCTATCTCCATAATAACTCTTTGTCCTCATGGGTCTACATAAATCAGTATGGACTAGTTCTATAATTTAATCAGATGTATAGTTTTTTCTTTTGAAACTAGACTTTGTCATTTTACCTCTTTGATAGTTTTTACACATGATGTTGTCAGGCTTGGTCATTGTCGATAAGCCTCTAACATTTCTCTTTTTGCTAATTCTTATCATGTTGTCAAAATTCACATGACACAGGCTTTTGTGCCATAACCATATGTCTTCATTTGTAGCAATCAAACAAGTGGAGTCAGTATCATTCAAATAGAATAAGTTACCTTTTGTCTGCTCACCGATACCAATCAGATTTCCAGATTTGTTGAAGATCTTTGCCTTTTTGTTTTCAAATGCTACTTTGTGACCTGAATTATTCAACTGAGAAACACTCAATAGATTATAATTCAATCCATTTACCCAATAAGCATTCTCACACTTTATCTAGTTATTCAACATTATTGTTCCTCTACCTTCAACTGGACAAGTTGTTTCATTTCCCATTCTTACTGATCCACCCTTGTAGTATTCAAAAGTCTCAAACTTTTTATTATCACCGGTAATATGATGAGTGCAGCCACTATCTATGATCCAAACATCATTTTTGCTAATTTTAGATATGAGAGTTGTTTCTACGTACCTTTCTTCATCATCATCTGAATCATCCTTTACAGCCACAAATGACATCTCGATGTCTTCATTAGATTCGGTGTCAATATCATCATCCTTGCATTTTTCTAGGTAGCTGACCTTATTTCCTTTTTCCTTATAGTCTTGCATATCTCTTCTTTTTGATTTTCGGTAGCTTCTGTAATCACCTCTGTCAGACTTCTTCTTAAAAGATCTGTCATTATTTTTGTCATCTTTTCTTTTGTTAAAACAATCTCTTTACAATTAAAACAAACACATGGTAATTTACCTTTGTATTTACCTTTGCCTCTATGCATTCTTCTGGCCATAAGTGCTTCAATTTCAACAAGATCATCTTCTTCACTTTCACTATCACTATCTTTTCTCATAGTGTTTTTGTGACTTGATTTACTTATTCTCGTAGAATTTTTTAATGCAGACTCTATGTTTGGTAAGACACTATTATTGAATTTATTCATCTCAAATGAAATCAGTCTTCCAATTAAACTGTCTAGGGTAACATTTCTATTTGCTACTGCTCTCATTTCTTGAATGGAAGATACTCTAAAAGCATAAGTAGGCAGTAAGGTTCTTAGAATTTTACTTAACACTGTATCTTCTTCCAGTACACCTCCAACTCCTTGGATAGCATTGACTACCTCTTTAATTATTGTGTCATACTGAGTGATATTTTCTCCTTCTTTCATTTTGAGATCATCAAAATTTCCTCTAAGGCTTTCTGCCTTGGCTCTCAAAATATTTTTTTCACCACCATGTACAAGTTTTAATTTGTCCCACATCTGCTTTGCACTTTTGCATTCTTTGACATCTTCAAATTCAGCATCGGAGAGTGAGGAAGCAAGCTCTATCATCATGCCATTATGTTCATGCTTCTCTCTCATTTGTTCAACTATTGGTGCTCCTATGGGAAACACATATTCAGTTTCAAGGAATTGAGTAACATCATTACCAATACCTGATAAGTGGAGTCTTATCCTGCTTTTCCAAGAAGCAAAATTATCTTTGTTCAACTTGGGCACATCTCATCTATTCATCTTGTGATCTTTGGCTTAGGTCTTTAAACCTTCCTTCTAAGCACACAAGCTCTGATACCAATTGTTAGTAATAACTGAGAGGGGGGGTGAATCAGTGGCCTCAAATTTTTATCCTTAATCTAACCACCAATGAAACAAACCTCAGATTATTATTTCCCTACAAGATGCATGCCATGAAATACTTATAATGACTAACTGTCTGTCGATTTTCCTTGTCTGTCCTTATTCTCCTTGATTACTAATAAGAAGTATAACTATTTACCGAAATACAGTAAATATGCAGAGTATACCGATAAATCCATAAATGCATATGTGAAATGTAAAACAGTAAAGTAATAAACCATACACACATAACACATGGATTTTAACGTGGAAACCATGTTAAGAGAAAAAAACACTGGGACTGGTACCCATAATTTTCACTCTTCTAAAGTGAGCCCTATTAAGAGAAAACCTTGTTAAAGGTTACAAACACACTGTTAGGTGTGACCTTGTTAGAGGATTTTACACATATAGGTTGTCACTTAGTATTGGGCATCTAATGCTCCCATCCTTGAATCAGCCTCTCTCTTAGACTGTCAAAAGGCATCAGGCATATCCAATGCTACTTTCATGAATCAACCTTTTTGGCACTCCTTGGGATGTACCTCAATATATAGAAGATTGTTAAGTCCTACTCTGTTAAGAGACTTGATGCTTCAATGGTTAAACTGAAACAAAATGATCTGTTTCTAATGCAAATTGAATTACAGATTTTTAGATCTATTTAAGTACATTACCTCTTTGATCAATGTATCAATTCAATTCTTTTGTGCTCCATACTTTCTGCTCTGTGATGTTGTGCTCACTATTTGTTGGTGTCTGCAGAATTCCTTAGTTCTACTTTAGCTTGATTGACCAGTACTGCATGAAGTTGATCTTCATTAGTTTCTTTTTAGCATCCTCTTTCTTTTCACTCCCGTTAATCCCTTTTCATGTGATACGGAAATGAGTTAAGCTTGTCTCTTATATAGACATAATATTCATTGATTCTTGATTCTTGATTCTTGGTGTGAAAAACAATCTAGCCAATTTGATTTAAAGTATAACTCTAGATTTATCTCGTAGTTATCTTCTTGCCAACTGTACAAATTAGCTTTAAATCAATTACTTAACTCTGGTCAAATAAAACAAAGAAAACAACCAGTTAAGTCTATCTTTAGGTCTTGCCAGCTAGATATTTTGTCATTTTCTGAACTCTCTATTCTGTCAGTCAACTCTTCAGTTAGTCATTGGTTACAGCTGTCAGTTCTGTAAGTGTGACTTTAGTTAGCTTCGGGATCTCCATCCATTGGGCAACTCTAATTTTAGCTCATCGGGCATCCTGTGGTTTTTCTTTGTTAGGCAACACTTTCTTCTACTCGCTAGGTATCACTGTGGCTTTTCTTCTTTGCCTTTATCGATGGTGTGCACTCCGTTGGTGTTATCTGTCACTTAGTGAATACTTGACTTTTATGCATTGTTGAAAGCATTGTTGAGATTGAAGAATGTCAATCTACCCAAGAAACACCTGCATGCAAAACAACTGCTACAAGAATGAAGAAGACAGAAGAGAGAAGAGACAGAAGCTATGGCGGCCGATAGGCCAGAGACTGCAAATGCATGTTGACAGAAATTATCTTCTATATTCAACAATGTAAAATGATTACAAACTCCTTATGAAATACAAAGAAGACAATCCTTATAAAGGATGTCGAAACCCTAAACAGGCAGCTGCTAGGAAATAGAAACTTTCCTAGAACTAAAGAACCTGCCTAAGTGAAACTTAAGCACTAAAGAGCAATTGCTAAATTACTCTAACAAGCATAACCTTTATTCCATTGATTCTCTGAAGTCTTTGGCATTTTATACATGACCATACAGATGATATCAAGTTAACATCAATGACAATACAAATCATTAACTAATTTAATGCCTTGCATTATCTTCAACTTAACATTGTCAAACATTTAATCAGTTACATGTCATCAGTTAGTAATTTATCTGAAAGACAATAGGATGACATAAAAGAAATAATAATTGAAAATATTAGTGAATAATTCTTTGAGATTATGAATACTTTTTTCTCTAGACTTAATGCATGGCTATTTTGAATATGCCACTATCATGTGTGTAGGTCGCTAAGTGATTTTTTGATAAAGAATTGATGCACTATTTGGATAAAACTAAGGTTGATTGTTACGATGGTTAGGAAAATCTCAGAGAAAAGATTTTGTTTCTTCACAATGTGATTTTAGGGTGTGCATTTTGGTGGACTTCTTAAAATAGTTTTTGTAGCATTTTAGTTTAGATATCTTTTCATGGTTTGTTCAGCATGTGTAGATTTTTTGTTACATGCGCTATTATATTGTCTATGTTGGCTTTTGGTTGACTCAATTATTTGTGTTAACTCGAAGTATGATGGATCTAGATATAGGTCAAGATAAGTTCTTAGAGAGTTAAGATTATTTTTCCATGGTGTTTCATGCTTCAAATAATGCTACATGATTTGAAGAGTGTTTTGGGTAGACCGATAATATGTTTTTAATGCATTTTCAGACATTACCTTTGGATTCAAATTTGGATGAAGTAGTGATACATATGGAGTAATTATATTATTTGGAAAGGAACTTTAATAATGTATTTGGGTCATTTTTATAGCCTAGGGTGGACCTCATTGAATATTTTGTTCAAGGTAGCTGACTTTATATTAATAATGTTTATAGTTTTATTGTCGACCTTGTTGATGTTTCTGATTTATAAATATCTATACATTTTTGGAATAAATGGATGAGATGAGTATGAGTGAATGTGATATTGTTGCAAAGTGTTTGTGATTCAAGTGTGAAAGCAATTTTATGCGAACGTGGTAGAACTGAGGTGCATATTGCTAAATCAGAATAGAAGGTCACAACAAAAAATCAGGAGGCTTATTTTTTTCATTTATTGATGGATCAATGAGTTTCTATTGAAATATATATTTTGTATTCATTAAGGATTAGTGTAATCCCTAGAATTGTGCCTAAATTGGTAGGGAAAATCAGTTCCTTGGCTTCTAGCCTAAAAAATTGTAATCATATATTGGATATAGGGAGTAAATTTCTCACCGTAGTTTTTTTCCATCTTGGATTTTTCACTTAACTCTAGCGTCCATGTGTGTATGAAATCATTACTTTTTTTTCTATTTATTATTGGTTAGATTAATTAAGATCTTAGATAGATTGGTAAAAAATTTGATTGCATTGATTCAACATCCCCCCTATATATGCAACATGTTGATGGGTTTAGGGAATGGAGGGATATCAGGAAATGTGGCGATAAGAAGAGGTTCTTGGGGTGTAGAGATGGAAACATAGACCTGCTTAGTGTGAGGCCTAGTAGTCATCTCTAGAGTTCTATGTGTTTGAATTATGATGCATTTTGGAGTTGAGATGCATTTCTTGATGTTTATGAGTTTTTCATTGATGAAAAATCTATCATATTTGATGAATAGGCTATAGATACTAATCAACTGGATAGATAGGTAAAGAAATATAAACTAAGCTTTTTGATCGGTTAGCAGGAATATAGTTACAAAAAGTATTTTGGGTTGTGATCAAGATAGAGAGAACATTGGGTGGTGCAATATTTATTAGAGCCTTATTGTGATCCATCAAATACATTTTACCGACCACGCCAGTTAACTAAGTGATTTGAGTGAGTTGGTTTTTTGGTGATATGTTTAGTTTGAACTGATTGAGTTACTGATTATTTATAGATGATCAGATGATCGAGGAAGTTTAGTATTTGTTGGTTTTTGGAAGTAAAAAATTTGATTACGCTTTGGGTCGAGATGTTAGATATGATCGGCACTGATTTTCATGAGTTAGGTCAATGTTTTTTGCCAACTTTTGGAAATTTTTTCAAGTCTTAACCGACTTAACAATGAAAATATAAAGGCAAGATAAATCATTTGATTTAGGGTAAAATATCATGTTGTTTGTGGTTGCAATCAGATACAGAGGAAGATCATTGTGCCAGGGTTCAGAGATTGGATTGGATTTGATAGGAAAGCGGTGTCATTTCCATATCAGTTATTTGAGTTCATTGCTTAAGGCTAACCCTAATAGGTTAGCAAGTTAAATCCCTTAATGGGGTGGACTTTAACAGGTCTCATTGTATAAATCCTTTAACAAGGTTACCTTTGAGAAGGGTTCTAAATCCTCTAGCGAGGTAGATCCTAATAGTTTTGTTTGTACTTCTAACAAGCTACTAGTCACTCTTAACCGGGTGAGCTCCTATCAAGGTATTGTAAGATCCTAAGAGGGAAACTCTTTTTACTTTAGTGAAGAGATTGTTAGTTTCATCCCCATTATGGTTTTATCCCTCTCACAATGGTTTCCATGAGAAAAAATAGTGGTGTTATGTGTTATGCTTTGTGGATGCTTGAATTGTTTTACTTTTATTGCACAGTCACACTTGCATGTTTGGTTGTTTGGAAGTTGTTTTCATTATTAGATTCTTGGTTGAATTTATTCATTACCTATTTACATTAATTCACCCTCTCCCCTCTCTCATTTCTTCTATATACTAACAATTGGTATCATATATGAGTTCTCTTGAAGAATCCTAACATCTAGGGAGAGGTCCTTAAGGACAACATGGAATTTTATAGAAGGAAACTTACAGAGGATGAAGATATGATTAAGTAACTCAAGAAAAAATTGAATATTTATAGGGCTAAGAGACAAGAGTTGGTCAAAAAATTGAGTGAGATTCAAGATCTCATCTAACACCTATCTGAGCAGAGTGGTTCTTATGAATCTAAGGTTGAGGTTGTGGCCTTGGATAATGAGCAGCTAGCTAAGGACAACAAGGACATGTATAAGGGTTTGGAAAAGTTGAAGCAAGAAAGGAAGAACATGAAAATGGAGTTGGAAAACTTCTCAAGAGTTATAAGTAAGGAAAACTATAGATGAAACCAAGAAGGTTGCAAAAGATGATACCTTAAAAGCTAAGATAGAGGAACTATTCAGATCTAAACAAGAAATTTTTGTTTTGCAAGAACATCTACATGATACAAACGAAGAAAATTCTAATGTCTTAAGAGAAAATGAGAATCTAAAGAAAGAGAATGAAAATTTGAAAGGAGAACTTAAGGAAGCCAGTGATATGTTGGACAAGTTCAATAATAATTATATTAAACTTGATGAACAAATCTCTAGACAAAGGAGAAATGGTGAGAAACAAGTTTTACAATTTTCTAAATTTGAAGTTGGTGATTCAAATGGTACAAAGGAGATCCATGCTAAAGGAGAGCCAGCGCCCAAGATGAATAAAAACAAAGTTGGTAAGAGTAATTATCGATCGGTATGTTTCAATTGTCACAAGGAAGGTCATACTGCTAATTTTTGTAGGTTTAGACCTATTAGAATTAATAGACCTAATGCACATATTCCTAGATTTGGAAATTCTTATGGAAGATCTAAAAGTTACAATGCTAGATCTAATGTCTTTCATGGTAACTTTTATCATTGTAAAAAGTATGGTCATAAGGATAATGAGTGCAGGGATAGAATCAACAATGAAAGGCCTTATAAATCCAAGTGAAAGAGACCTAATCAACAAGGAAACTGATTGGATGGTACATGTTTTATTTGTCACAACTATGGACACACAACAGTAAATTACAGGATGAGAACTGGTAGAGGCAATACTAGACCATGGAGATAAATAAGTATGGTGTGTTACTGATGCAGTCAAGGATGGAGGATCCAATGAAGGATTATCCAAACTTGCAACAAATAACCACAAAAATGGAAACAACCAGATACACAAAAATATAATCAACATTCAACTCATATATTATCTCAAAATATCAATTACATTCAACATGTCAAGTTGTAAGGCCTTCCCAGTTACAGCCAATTACAAAGATAGATTTAAGATCTAATACAGATCTTCTACAACACATACATTCATGATCCAGATTCTCAGATCCAACACTTGATCTTCCTTCTAAAATTTGATCCCCCAATCTGCTTCCCTAAGCTAAGAACAAGATACTACTTAAATAAAAAAAGGCAACCAATAGGTCAGCCTATAAAAATAATCATTGGAGAAAACCCTAACCTAGATTTAGGTCCACACAATCCCCAATGAGATATCCACCATAAATGTTGCAATTAAAATTAAATGCAGAAGTCGGCCACCACATCCAACTTCCAAATAAACAACTCGAGCAAAGGATGAGCAAGCAATAGAGTGACTCGGGCCAAGCATCACCGATAAAAAAACCCAAGCATATAAAACCAATCATGCCTGAGCAAAAAAACACAAGCAACAGAGAAACAAGCATGCCCACGAGCAACAGATAAATAAAGTGTTTCACCGAGCAATCTCCAAACAAGGTAGAAAACATAATTTTGGTTGAGCAAGATTTCCAAGGATCCTAAGATGATCCTGCATTAGACACCCCAGGTAAAGAATATGTTCCCATAAAGGAATCATGAACATCTTAAGGGAATCAGAAAAGGTATTCCATACTTTTTCTTAACACATATCTCCTATTTCCCTTCATTCCATGTTGTCTTGACTCGGTCCATTGTCCCATTCGATAGATTTTTCAGTCCTGAACTTTCCTCATATCTCCTTCCTACAACTAAAATTAGTTGGCTTTGATCATCCTTGGTGCCTTTGACACTATCAGTGTTTTTCTTAGCTACCTTCTCATATGACTGACTGGTCAACTTATCATCAACATCCATCTGTGTCACTAATGTCAACATCTACTACACTATACCAGCCAAAAGTGTCATCTATTTCTTAATTTCTGTAAGTTCCTTAGAGATTTCATAGCCTCCTCTCTTTCATATCCTCCTTCCTTTTACCCATAGGCTCATCAATTTTTTTTTCTCATGTTTGTCACTATTATCTGGGCAACATCTGATAACTCCACATCCCTTAGTCCCTGCTTCTAGCAAAGGTAGAAGTTTATGCTTGGATTCACCCTGCCTCAAAACATAGGTATTTGCACAACCATCAAACATAACATGTATGTCATATTGCCAAGGTCTACCGAGCAACAGGTGACAAGCATCCATAGGCAACACATCATATAATATCTCATCATAATAAGATCAAATCTTAAAAGTAACAAGGCACTGTTCCTCAACCCTAACCTTAGACACATCTTGTATCCAACTAATCTGATAATGATTAGGATGTTTTCTTCTTCCCAAATTTAACTTACTAACCATTTCTTCTTAAACAAATTTCTCAGAACTACCACCATCATTTATGACATTACATACCTTATCCTTTCACTTACATCTATTTCTGAATAGATTCCTTCTCTACCCTGGTTCATTAATACATACATCCAGCCTTCTAGTGATCATAACTTCTCCTTCTTCTACAGCATTCACTAAACTTTCCTTGGTTGTCAGGGTGAACTTATTTTGAGGACATGACCAGGCCCTATGTCCCTTTTTACCACACTAAAAAAAAGTACCAGTGAAATCACTCCTTCCTCTTCTTCCATACCCATGATTGTAATTCTTAGTGGTTTGACTACTACTAGATCCTACCTCGGTCTGTTTAGCATTATCCACCACCTTACTCTCAGCAGTTGTGTCATCAGTCTTACCACCTCAGTTTTTGTTATTTTTTCTGCTTTCAAACTTCTTGTTCAGCTTCTCCTCAATCTTTAATGCCATCTGATAAGCATCTCTCATGGTTTTCATCCGAACAGTAAGTAATTCTTCCTGAACACTAGGCCTCAAACCATATATATACCTAGCAACCTTCTCCTTGTCAGCTTTTGAATGTCCAGTCCTAATCAGAATCTTATAAAACTCCTCAGTATACTTTTACACTGACTTATTTGTCTACCTTAAACCTTTCATCTTCTTGAACATCTCCAATTCATAATCTATTGGAATGAATTGCTTCTTCAACTTTTCAACCATTCCATTCCATCTGATGATCTTGTCTTTACCTCTCCGATTTCTTTCCAATTGAACTTCTCTCCACCATATGTTTGCATGAACTTTCAATTTTTTCTTTGCAAACCGAGATCTATCAGGATCTTCTACTTCCTCATACTCAAAGTATCCATCCATCTCATTAATCCAATCAATCAATTCTTCTATCCTAAGGCTTCCAACAAATGTAGAAACTTTGATCTTAGGCCTTTTCCCAATTTTAGACATAACTCTCAGAAATATAGCCTCATCGGGATCTCTGGTATCTTCTATAGCTTCTTCAAAATGATCTTATTCATCAGACTCTTCACCATTACTTCAGTTTTCTCTGGGTGCATTCTTTCTTTGCAACTCCTCTCACAGATCTTGCACCTGCTTCTACAAAGCTCGAAAATATTCCAAACTGAATTCCTCCTTAGGTTCTTCCTCTTTGATCTAGAAAATTTTCTTTGGAGGCATCTTTACTCCATAAATCTCTAGTAATTGGAAACCTAACTCTTTTTTCAGCAATCTCACTTCTCTGATACCACCTGATGCAGTCAAGGATGGAGGATCCAATGAAGGATTATCCAAACTTGTAGAAAATAACCACAACAATGGAAACAACCAGATACAAAAAAATATAATCAACATTCAACTCATATATTATCTCAAAATATCAATTATATTCAACATGTTAGGTTGTAAGGCCTTCCCAGTTACGGCCAATTACAAAGATAGATTTAAGATCTATTACAGATCTTCTGCAACACATACATTCATGATCCAGATTCTCAGATCCAACACTTGATCTTCCTTCTAGAATTTGATCCCCCAATCTTCTTCTCTAAGCTAAGAACAAGATACTACTTAAATACAAAAGGAAACAATAGGTCAGCCTATGAAAACAATAATTGGAGAAAACCCTGACCCAGATTTAGGTCCACACAATCCCCAATGAGAGATCCACCATAAATGTTGCTATTAAAATTAAATGCAGAAGTCAACCACCACATCCAACTTCCAAATAAACAAATTAGGCAGAGGATGACCAAGAAATAGAGTAACTCAGGCCAAGCATCACTGAGCAACAAACCTGAGTGTCAGAAAACCAAGCATGCCCAAGCAACAAAACCTGAGAAACAGAGAAACAAGCATGCTCAAGCAATAGAACCCAAGCAACAGAGAAACAAAGTGTTTCACCGAGCAGTCTCCAAACAAGATAGAAAATATATTTTTGCGTGAGTAGGATTTCCAAGGATCCTAGGATGCTCTTGCATCAGTTACTATTGCAATAATATTGGACATATTTCTAGATCTTGTAGAGCTAAGAAAAATAACACTAGAGTTCAACCGGTGAATAGGCCTGATAATGATAAAGGAAATAAGATTGTAGATATTGAAGGAATCAGAAAGCAGATGAAGAAAACAAGGGTGAAGAAATGTGAACTCAAATATTTTGAATTAAGAGAGAGCTCCACAACATCAGGTAATGTGGAGAATTCATCATCAGACTAAGTGAAAAATATTGGCTTAGGGGGATTTAATCAAGTAAGATCTATAACTTAACCCCTAAGTTGTGTACGCAGTAAGATTTATTAGCATATTTTGATTCCTATTGATGTTATGTAAGAATCGGATGAATAATCTTGTATTACATGTGATTCTATGAGACTACGTAATGTATTTTTTTGGCATAGTGACTTTTTTATGTTCTAACCATTGTAAGCGGTTAAGGGTACTATTTGACCATTGTATTAATTACTTGGAAATAAAATGTTAAAAGTGAAAAAGAGAAGTTCATTTGTCACAATGTATTATATGAGCTAAGAAGAGAACTTGTGAGTGATTCTAAGATGATTAGAAGTGATTGTGGATTGATAGTTGTGATCTTGTGCTAGAATTGATGTGGTGTTTGAAGAAACCTTATCGACAAACAAAGTGATATTTCTCTATGTTGCAAAGTTTCTACTGTGTTTTGCGAAGAAAATTATTGTTAGCGTTATGGACACGCATGTGTTGGTTGAGATTATAGAGGAACCTATGCCATTATTTAAGTTGCATACTTTGAAGGTGATAGAGAATGATCCCAATGGCACTTTGTCTTCAATACCCCATGCTGTGTTGTTGACCAAGGATATTAGATATTTTTTCATTGTATGATTGAATATCTTGGTTCAAATGTTATCTTTAATACATATATCAAACTGTGTAGTGACTATGGATTGAAGGATGAATAAAAGCATTTGACAGAGAAGGGTTTTACTTATATGTAGTCATCCTACCCAAT
This sequence comes from Thuja plicata, assembly GCA_018584345.1. Taxonomy (NCBI): domain Eukaryota; kingdom Viridiplantae; phylum Streptophyta; class Pinopsida; order Cupressales; family Cupressaceae; genus Thuja; species Thuja plicata. The sequence continues at coordinate 2,159,306 of MU225027.1, read as the reverse complement.
GATTTTGAATTTGAATAGATCATATATGTGCTAAGTCATGTTCATGATTAGTTCTTATGGTTGGATAGGCCACATAAGATTACCAAGGAGATTATTCATGTGGTGATAGGGTTGTGCATGACCGGTGATGTACCTTTTCTAAGAAAAATTCATGTTGATGAGTTCACTCATCTAACAAAGTCGAAACAAGATCAAAGTGCTATGATAATTAACAAAATTGTGGATATCGAGGTCAAGTTTGCATCTATGGTGATCGGTTACAAAGTATATCAATAAATCTGATTGAATATTGTTCCCGGTGGTGGATTTCATATTGTATATTGGATGGTGAAGGAGAATTAACAATATGACCTATGTGAGGTAATGAGAAGTCAGTTCTTTGTGAGCATGAAGAGAATCAAGAAGGACAAGGAAAAAACTTTTGAGTATGGTTCATTGCTCGTATGTATATTCTTCTACTTTTAAAATCATTTTCCTGGTATCATTTTCAAGATGAACATAAGGTACTAGTAAGTGAGAAATGCCAAGTTAAATTCAAGATTGGGAAGTATTATGATGAAGTTTTGTGTGATATTATGCCTAAGGATGTGTGTCATGTCTTGTTGGGTAGACCATGGCAGTATGATAGGAAATCCATACATGATGGTATAATGAATGTTTACACTATTATTTCTAAAGGGATGAAACAAAATTTGTTGCCTTTAGAGGAACCTCTTAAGAGTGAAGTATGTACCAATGCAAGAATCTGTTTGGTAGATGGCAGGCAATTTTTGGATGGCGTGAAGCATAATAATGTGTATTTTTATTTAGTACCTAAGGATTCTAAGAAGAATGTCTTGTTAGAAGAACATCCTAAGGAAATTTCTGGATTGTTGAATGATTATGCTGACATCATATCTGATAATGTACCTGATGGATTACCATTGATAAGGAGTATTAGTCATTGCATGGATTTGATACCAGGAGCCAGTTTACCAAATAAAGCAACATATAGGATGACACCAATAGAGAAATAAGAACTTAATAGGAAAGTCCAAGATGTTTTGCAGAGAGGGTTGATTAGAGAAAGTATAAGTCCATGTGCAGTACCTATTGTATTAGCACCTAAGAAAGATGGACGATGGAGGATGTGTACTGATTCAAGATCCATTAATCAGAATATAATTAAGTATCAGTTTCCTTTACCTAGGATGGATTATTTGATGGATTGTTTGAGTGGAGCTAAGTATTTCACCAAGATTTACTTGAAGAGTGGATATCATCATATTAGAATCAGATAAGGTGATGAGTGGAAGACTACATTTAATACAAATGAAGAATTGTATGAGTGGTTGGTAATGTCATTTGGATTATTCAATGCACCTAGTACATTTTTGGGACTGGTGAATGAAGTTGTGAAGAGATTCTTGGGTAACTATGTCATTTTTTATTCGGATGATATCTTGATTTTCAGTAAGATAAAAGAACATCTTATGTGTGTTAGGCAAGTATTACTGTGGTCGAGACAAGAGAAGTTGTTGATAAACATAAAGAAGTGTACTTTAATGAAAGAAGAGTTGGTATACTTGGGATTTGTAATATCTGCTGAGGGATTGAAGATGGATCTTGAGAAAGTGAAATCCATTATTGAGTGGCCTACACCTGAGAGTGCTGGAGAAGTAAGATCTTTTCATGGGTTATCTAGTTTCTATCAGAAGTTCATCGGACACTTTAGTTCAATCTATGGCCTGATAAATGAAACTATGAGAGGTGATAAAATGAGTTCAAATGGATAAATGTAGCACACAAAGGTTTTGAGTTGTTGAAGAAGAAAGTGGTTGAGCAACCGGTATTAGCTTTACTTGATTTCAATAAGGTATTTCAAGTAGACTCTGATGCTAGTGGAAATGCAATTGGATTTGTTTTGACTCAAGAAGGGAGACTTGTTTCTTATTTTATTGAGAAGTTAAATGATGCTAAAATAAGGTATTCAGTGTATGATCATGAATTCTATGCTATAATTCAATATTTGAATAAGTGGAGACATTACATGTTACCTAGGGAGTTTGTATTTTTTACTGATCATCAAGAATTGAAGTATTTGGGTAGCCAAGGTAAGTTGAATCAAAGACATATGAGTTGAATTAAGGTTATGCAAAGATATACATTTGTGTTGAAACATAAGAGTGGTGTGGAAAATAAAGTTATGCTTTGAGTAGAAGGACTCTGTTGACTGAGATGAAGACTACAATATGGTTTTGATGAATTTAAAACCATGTATGAAGAAGATCCAGACCTTTTTGAATGTTAGAAGGCTTGTAAGGAACCTATTTTTGCTGATATAAGTAAGTGGTTAGATTATTTCATTCGGGATGAAATTTTGTTTAGAGGTAATAAGTTATGTATACCTAGGAGTTCTATGAGAGATAATCTGAATAAGGAGAAACATAGTGGAGGTTTAGAAGGACATTTTGGCATTGATAAGACAGTAGCTTTGTGAATGAGAATTACTTTTGTCCACAAGTTCAAAAGGATGTGTGGAAATTTATATAGATTTGTAAGGTATGTCAAGTTGCAAAAGGAAGTAGTCAGAATGTGGGGTTGTATACACCTTTGACAATACTAGTCAAACCTTGAGAGGATCTTATTATGGATTTTGTACTTGGATTACCTAGGACATGGATAGGTTATGGCTTAGTTCTTTTGGTTGTAGATAGGTTTTCTAAGGTGGCACATTTTGTACCTTGTAATAAGACTACTGATGCAGTGCACGTAGCTGATTTTTTTTTCAAGGAGATTGTGAGATTACATGGATTCCCTAAGAGCATTGTATCAGATAGGGATAGTAGATTTGTTGGTTATTTTTGGAGGATACTTTGGAAGAAGTTGAAAGCTAATTTGAAATTTATTTCTACTTTTCATCCACAAATTGATGGACATGTAGAAGTTGTGAACAAGAGTCTAGGGAACTTGTTGAGATGTTTGGTTGGAGATAAGCCTCATAGTTGGTATTTATTTTTACCACAGCTAGAATTTTCTTAAAATAATTTAGTGGATAGGAGCACAGGGAAGACACCGTTAGAAGTGGTTACTGGGTTTAATCCTAAAGGAATTGTAGATTTAAGGGATATCATTACTAAAGTTAAGAATATTGTTGAAGGAAAGGATTTTGTTGAGGTTATGAATTCATTACATGACAAAGTGAGACATCATTTGGGGGAAATGAATCAAGTTTATAAAAGGAGAGTGGACAAGAAGAGGAGACATAAGGAATTTCAAGAGGGATATGACGTTATGGTGTATTTACAGAAGGGTAGATTCCCAGTTAGTACTTATAAAAGGTTGAAGATGAAGAAGTTTGGTCCTTGTAAGATCTTGAGGAGGTTTGATTTAGGGAATGCTTATGAAGTGGGATTACCAGAGGATATGGAGATATCACTAGTTTTCAATGTTGTTGATTTGTATGAGTATCATGAATTAGATTGTAGTAGTAGTGGGGAATCAGATGTTGCACAAAAGTATCCTAAGAAGTAGATGGAGCAGATAGAGATGATTTTGGATAGTAGAGGTCGAGTTACAATAGGTAAGCAGTATATAGAATACCTAGTCAAGTGGAAGGACATACAAGTTGAGGATTCATCATGGATTTATCAATCTAAGGTTAACCTCTTTAGTTTTCCTTTGGCCCTAGCAAAGTAAGGGACTCACTTTTCAATTACCCCAGGTATTTGATGTAGGAGGATCTTGGGATCTTTGTAATCTTGCATCAAACAAAAAAATATTTTTTCATGTTGATCAATCTAGTGTTTCTTGTTGAGATTGATGAACATCAATCTACCCAAGAACACCTGCATGCATAGCTATTACAAACAGAATGAAACAGACAGAAGAGAGAAGGATCCAGAGAGCTATGGCGGCCGATAGGCCAGAGACTGAAA
>MU225027.1:2056479-2125772 GCA_018584345.1 Thuja plicata | reverse complement strand
AAAGTGGATCTAGAAAAAAGGAATATGTCTTTGAATAAAGTAACAATTCATGAAGCCATGGAAGATATAGAATAGTTGTTTTATGAAGGTTTGCATTCCTATCATTACCGCACAATTTAATTGTTTTCTGTAATAGATCTGTATTAATAAGTTCTCTAAATGGTAGAGTCCTGTTTCTAAAAGCATCCTTAATGAAAAAGTTGTTCTTTTTATGGACAGAAGGCATGTGATAAAATAAGTGTATTATAATGTTTTCCATTCATCCTCAATGGAAAGGTTGTTCCTTTCATGGACAGTAGCCATGTGATCAAGATCAAATAAAGCAAATAGGATCTCTAATATTGCAATGTTTTCCATCCATCATCCTTAATGGAAAGGTTGTTCCCTTTATGGACAGTAGGTATATGATAAAATGAAGTGAATGGGATCTCTAGTATTACAATGTTTTCCATCTCCTTGGTATACTGGTTAATCTAAAATGATTATTAACTATACTTTTTTAAATAAAAATAAAAATGAAAACTTCAATTTTTTATTGAAAGTGAATCACTTTCTTGAACTGGATAGAGGATTATTGCACTAAAATGGCTTTTGAATGACAGTTACATCGGTGTATGCAAGCTTTGAAAATGGAGAGATAGAGCAAAGAGTGGTGATTTCAAAAGAGGAAGAAGCAAAACCTATTGACAATAACAATGGCTTACCCAGTAAATCATTGTCAATACATGTAACTTTGGGAAATTCTTGCATCAAATCTATGGAGGAAGACAGAGGACGCTTGCAGAAGTTGTGGCAAAAATGACTGGTAAGTTAGCCTAAAAATTAAATAGAAGTAACACCACCTCTATATTATGTATTGAACACATTAAGGTTAAACCCTTTGGATATTTTTCTTTGCTTATTGTTGTGATGCATGTTTATTATTGGATTGAATGATATTGGCAATAGAACTATTTTCCCTTTGAAACTCAATAAAGATTTATATTGACTGGATTACATACGATCAATTCCAAGCTCAATTTTTCCAATACTACTCACCTGATTATTGGTAAATTATCTATTTCAGACCCATTGCAGACTTCAAGCGGGCTTGATGAAGAGAATCTAACCCTTATGCTAGCTGTGATTTCACTACCAGGTGCCACAATTCCTATCCTTGTTCCTGGCTCACACTTATTTGGACAATATGAAGCATTTAATGTTGCTGCGTATGCCTTTGAATAGTTTCAGATTGTTTGTACACCTTCAACCACCTGAGAATTCATAAACAAAAATAGGAAGTTAAAAAAAACCCTATTTTAGGGAAGTGGGAAATTCCTCCAGCAGCTAAGTGCCCTTACCTGTTGTGTGAAATCACAACACATGAACCCACCTCCTCCCACCGAAAGCAAATGAAAATTGTGTTTAACACTTTTCTTTTTTTTTCTATATAATCCCGTGTTTGTCAATATTTTGACATTTCTTCTTAAACTTAATAGATGTCGATATTTCAACATTTTCGGGAGCATAAACAAAAAAAAAAGAGTTTCACAAGCCAAATTGGCCTGTCGTCGAAAAGTTTGGTCTAAAATATAGGCCTAATGTACTAGTGACCTTAGTTGAATTTGGGAGAGGAAAGATTCATTAGGGAATTAACTAATTTTAATAAGAGACCTCATTTCAACCCACCATATTATCATGGTAACCTTGATGTTGATGAGTTGATAGATTGGATCACAGAGATGGATAAGTATTTTGACCTTGAAGAGACTAATGGAGAAAGGAAGGTGAAGTATGCTTGTACCAAGTTGAAAGGACATGCATCCCTATGGTGGGAACATTTTCAGACAAGTAGACAAAGAAGAGGTAAAGACAAGATAAAATCATGGATAGGATGGTGACCAAATTAAAAGAAAATTTTTTGGTTGAAAACTATCAAGTAAGTTTTTTTAGAAAGTTGCAGAACTTAAAGCAGAGGGATTTAAGCATTAAGGGTTATGCTAAGGAGTTCTACAAGCTGAACATCAAATCTAGTCATGTAGATGATGAAATTGAACAATTTTCTCGCTACCTTAATGGTTTGAGGATGTCCATACAAGATGAAGTCACTCTAGTGCATATTAGGAGTGTGGAAGAGGCTTACAAGTGGGCCTTGAAGGTTGAAGAGAAGTTGAATAGAAGGCATGGGGAAATAAAAAGAGGCAAAGGTGGAAGATTTCAAAGAGGTAGAGGTAGATCTACTACAAATCTAAATAAAAATGAGCCTGAAGTTAAGGACACTGATTGGTATAGGAGGAATGATAGGATTTCCTATCAGAATGAAGGGAAAGGAATTAGTGAAAGAAGGAATTTTAGTGGCACTTGTTTTAAATATGGTGAAGCAGGGAATGCAGCCTTTGAATAAAAACAAGGTAACTCTAAGAAGAAAGTAGAGGGCAGTAAGAGAATAACATTTGCTGATGAAGATTCTACCGGTTCAGTGAACAATAATCAAGCAGAGGAAGGTGCAACCCTGATGACTAGGAGGATCCTATATCATGGAGAGAAAGATGAGGAGTCTTTAGAGAGAAAGAATTTTTTAGGATAAGATGTAAGGTGCATAACAAGGTGTGTAATGCTTACATAGATAGTGGTATTTTTTATAATCTTGCTTCAGAGGAGTTAGTTGAAAAAATGTTGTTGCAAAGGATGAAGCATCCTAAACCCTATCAGATTGCATGGATTCAAGATAAACATAAGGTACTGGTAAGTGAGAAATTACAAGTTAAATTCATGATTGGTAAGTATTATGATGAATTTTTGTGTCATATTATGCCTATGGATGTGTGTCATGTCAGTTTGGGTAGACCATGGGAGTATGATAGGAAATCCATACATGATGGTAGAAGGGATGTTTGCACTATTATTGCTAATGGGATGAAAAAAAAAATTTTGCCTTTAGAGGAACCTCTTAAGAGTGAAGTATGTACTAGTGCAAAAATTTGTTTGGTAGATGGCAAGCAATTTTTGTATGGCATGAAGCATAAAAATTTGTGTTTTTCTTTAGTACCTAAAGAGTCTAAGAAGAATGTTTTGTTAGAAGAACATACTAAGGAAATTTTTGGATTGTTGAATGAGTATGTTGTCATCGTATTTGATAATGTACCTAATGGATTACCATCGATAAGGAGTATTAGTCATTGTGTGGACTTGATACCTAGAGCCAGTTTACCAAATAAAGTAGCATATACGATGACACCAAAAGAGAATGAATAACTCAATAGGAAAGTGCAAGATTTTTTGTAGAGAGGATTGATCAAAGAAAGTATGAGTCCATGTGCAGTACCTATTGTATTAGCACCTAAGAAAGATGGATAGTGGAGGATTTGTACTAATTCAAGATCCATTAATCATATTAAAATTAAGTATCAATTTTCCTTACCTAGGATGGATGATATGATGGACTGTTTGAGTGGAGCTAAGTATTTCACCAAGATTGACTTGAAGAGTGGATATCATCATATTAGAATCAGAGAAGGTGATGAGTGGAAGACTGAATTTAAGACAAATGAAGGATTGTATAAGTGGTTTGTAATGTCATCTAGATTATCCAATGTACCTAGTAGTTTTATGAGACTGGTGAATGAAGTCCTAAAGAGATCCTTGGGTTAAGTATGTCATTGTTTATTTGGATTATATCTTGATTTTCAGTAAGATCAAAGAAGAACATCTGATGCATGTGAAGAAAGTATTGTAGAGGTTGAGAGAAGTGAAGTTATTGATAAACATAAAGAAGTGTACTTTCATGAAAGAAGAGTTGGTATACTTGGGATTTGTAATATCTGCTGAGGGATTGAAAATGGATCCTGAGAAAGTGAATTCCATTGTTGAGTGGCCTATACCTAAGAATCTTGGATAAGTAAGTATTTTCATGGGTTAGCTAGTTTCTATCACAAGTTCATCAGACACTTTAGTTCAATCTGTGGACCGATGACTGAAACTATGAGAGGTGATAAAAAGGAGTTCAAATGGACACATGGAGCACACAAAGGTTTTGAGTTGTTGAACTAGAAAGTGACTGAGAAACCGGTATTAGCTTTAACTGATTTCAATAAGGTGTTTCAAGTAGACTGTGATGCTAGTGGAAATGCAATTGGAGTTGTTTTGACTCAAGAAGGGAGACATGTTACTTATTTCACTGAGAATTTCAATGAGGCTAAAAGAAGGTATTCAATGTATAATCAAGAATTCTATGTTATAATTCAAGCTTTGAAGAAGTGGAGACATTGATTGTTACCTAGGGAGTTTGTATTGTTTACTGATCATCAAGCATTGAAGTATTTGGGTAGCCAAGGTAAGTTGACTCAGAGACATATGAGATGGGTTGAGTTTAACCAGAGACATACATTTGGGTTGAAACATAAGAGTGGTGTGGAAAATAAATTTGTTGATTCTTTGAGTAGAAGGAATTTGTTGACTGGGATGAAGATTGCAGTATTAGGGTTTGATGAATTCAAAACCTTGTATGAAGAAGATCCAGACTTTGTTGAATCTTGCAAGGCTTGTAAGGAACTTATTATTTTTTATAGAAGTAAGTGGTTAAATTATTTCATTCACTATCGAATGTTGTTTAAAGGTAATTAGTTATGTATACCTAGGAGTTCCATGAGAGATAATAAGATTAAGGAGAAACATAGTGGAGGTTTAGTAGGACATTTTGGCATTGATAAGATAGTAGCTTTGGTGAGTGAGAATTACTTTTGTCACAAAGTTTGGAAGGATGTGAGGAAATTTGTACATATTTTTAAGGTATGTCAAGTTTTAAAAGGAAGTAGTCATAATGAGGGGTTGTATAAATCTTTGATAGTACCAGTCAAACCTTGGGAGGAGATTATTATGGATTTTTTACTTGCATTTCCTAGGACACATAGAGATTATGACTTAATTTTTTTGGTTGTAGATAGGTTTTCTAAGATGGCACATTTTGTTCCTTGTAAGAAGACTACTGATGTAGTGCATGTAACTGATTTTTTTTTCAAGGAGACTATGAGATTACATGGATTACCTAAGAGAATTGTATCAGACAGAGACAGTAGATTTGTTGGTTATTTGTGGAGGATTCTTTGGAAGAAGTTGAAAGCTAATTTTAAGTTTAGCTATACTTTTCATCCACAAACTGATGGAAAGACAAAAGTTGTGAATAAGAGTCTAGGGAGCTTGTTGAGATGTTTGGTTGGAGATAAGCCTGATAGTTGAGATTTAGTTTACCACAAGAAGAGTTTGATTACAATATTCTAGTGAATAGGAGCACAGGGAAGACACCATTTAAAGTGGTTACTGGGTTTAATCCTTAATGAATTGCATAATTATGGATATCAGTCCTAAAGTTAAGAAGAGTGTTGAGGTTATGAAGTCATTACATGACAGAGTGAGACATCATTTAGAGGAAATGAATCAAGTTTAGAAAAGGATAACAAACAAGAAGAGGAGACATAAGGAATTTCAAGAGGGAGATGAAATTATGGTGTATTAAAAAAAGGGTAGATTTTTAGTTGGTACTTATAACAAGTTGAAGATGAAGAAGTTTGGTCCTTGTCAGATCTTGAGGAGGTTTGATTTAGGGAATGCATGTGAAGTGGAATTACTAGAGGATATGAATATATCACTGGTTTTCTATGTTGTTGATTTATATAATTATCATGAATCGATTGCAATAGCAGTGAAGAATCAAATATTACACAACAATATCCTAAGAAGAAAATGGAGCAAATAGAGAGGATTTTGGATCGTAGAGTTGGTCGAGTTACAAGAGGTAAGCAGTATATGGAATATCTAATCAAGTGGAAGGATAGACCAGTTGAGGATTCATCATGGATTTCTTAGGCTGAGGTTGACCTCTTTGGTTTTCCTTTGGCCCCAAAAAAGTGAGGGACTAATTTATCAATTACTCCAGATGTCTGATGCAGGATAATCTTGGGATCTTTACAATCTTGCATCAAGCAAAATATTTTGTTTCATGTTAATTAGTCTAGTATTTCTGGTGGAAAATGATCTTTAGTTGTATTTTTGGGTTGCAGTAGCTTATGTGTGTTTCTAGCTTTATGCTAGATCATTTTCTATGATAGCACCTCATTTCCATTCAACGCATGATAGCAGTTTCTTTGTGGGATTTTACTATTCTTCAAGCTACCTATCAGAGGTTGGGTTTCTAATCTTTTGCCTGATCTTTCGGTTGGTTTTTTTGAGTATATTTGTGCCATCCTAGTGATACATTTGAGGCTGATTTATTTGTTTGATTGCATCTCTTATTTTTTTATTGGAGGTAAATCCAGTTATTTTTGGGTCCTAACCTAATTATTGTAACATGTTTTCTTATTCTTGGAAAATTTGATCTTTACTAGGTTGATCGATGATTGTAATTGCTATTTAAGCTTATGGACTTGTTCCTACAGGATAAGAGTGTTTTTAATAAGATTATCTAGGTCATCTTGACTACGGTTTGTAAGATATTTATGATATAATCATGCATGTGTGTCTGACAAGTGAGACTACATGTTGCAAACCTATTGTAATTGATCCACCGATCATAATTTAAGGTTGATCTCTCATTTTCTCATTGTTGACTTATTGTTCTTACTATTTCCATTGTGTTTTGTTGGCTACAAGGATTGGACTTCTCTTTTGGGTTTTCTCCATCCTTGGTTGCATCATGTCATCAATGAAAAATGGGGATATTATTGTAGAATTGAACATAATGAGTTGGTTAAGAAACTGATCATTTATTTTGGTTGTCATTGATGTCAACTTGTTGTTTTCATTAGTGATTATCTTCAGTGTAACTGGAAGCAAGAATATTGCTTCATATATCGTATCTATTGTTGAGCTTTTGATATATTGTTGGGAACTACTTGAAGATCTTGGAATTAATATTTTTTGGTTTGGAATGAAGTAAAATGGAATTGGTATTTATCTAAGTATGGTGGTGACTGCTAGTGGTCTCTGCATAAAATGAATGCTTCACATTTCTCTACGTAATAAATTCTAATGGTGCACTTTTGGAAATGATTTATTAATGTCCTTAGGTTCATTCATTTTAGTTGGCATGATTTTATGGGATTTGAAGACTTGGTTTCAAATTTTGATGGTGTTTTGGTAGACCTTATGGCAAGACATATTGTCAATTAGTGTCAAAACACTTAATCATCCAGTATTTCCTGAGTGATAAGAATTGCCCAAGTGATCAGTATCGCCCGAGTGATTAGTATCACCCAAGTGATCAGCATCACCTGAGTGATCAGTATTGCTCGAGTAACCAACATTGCCCGAGTGATCAGTGTGACCCGAGTGATCAGCATATTTCCCAAGTATCATTTTATCACCCGAGTAGACTTCTGGACCTGAATGACAGTATTGAGCTGACTTTGCATATATTTTTTGATATCATTATGTCTAATGGAAGCCTACTTATGAAGTCATTTGTTTTGGATAAGATATATATGTAAGATGTTTTATTTATCCAAAATGTGTATGTGAACAAGTGTATATGTGAATATGAAGTGGAATATTGATCAGAAGATTGCAGAAGTATAAAAGTACAGCAGAGACTCATCCATCACAGCCAGGTGATTAGTTATAAATCAAAGGATCTTATTCAGAAAATCAGAGTTTCATAAGTAGATCATCTACTGGTTCATTCTAACAGGTGGATCAACAAAATCCTCTAACTAGGTGGACCTAATAGTCCTTTTTAAATATCCTAACAGAGTTGCATTAATTTATTATATTGTATAAAATCCTTTCACAAGGTGGACTTAACAGTTCTTATTGCTCCTAATAGGGAAGGCCATCAGAAGGGGTCAATGTAAGCTATAACAAGATAAATTTATACTGTAGTACTAAATCTTGTGGGTACCATCCCCACCCTAGTTTTACTTTCTATTTGGAAGGTTTCTGGGTAACCAAATCATGTGTCATGTGTTATGAATGATTATTTCTTTTCTATGCATGCAATCAGATTAGATAATCTAATTGAGGTTAAAGAAGAATGAGTTTTATTGGTTCCTGATTCACCCCCCCCCGCCCCTCTCAGTCACATTGCATGTTATATATTTCCAACAATTGGTATCACAGCTAAAGGTTCTCTCTACAGAAGTTTAACATCTTGAGCAAAGATCAGAGGCAATGGAAATATATAGAGTGGACAAAGTCATTGAAAATGAAAAGATAGATCTACAAGTGGTTATGGATCAGATCAAGAAACTCAAAGAGAAGCTCTCTCTTTCCCTGAAAAAGAAGAAAATATTTAGAAATACAAATGAATGATAGGAATTACATAGATGAAAGAATTGAATATTTTTGCAAAGACAGAAGTTCTAAAGAAGCTGATGTAACCATTGAAGACTTTCTTCCAAAGAATCTCAATCTACATGAAGAAGTCAGAAAGTTGACAAGAGAAAAAGAAATTCATTCAATAAGATTATGTGAAGTCATAGAACAAAAGAATTTAGCAAAAGATGACAGAAATTTGGCACAAGAAGATAAGAGATTGTTAAGTACAAGATTAGAAGAAAAAGAAAATGAAATCAGTCATTTGTCACTCCAACAAGAAGAATTGGAAAATCAACTCAATAATGCAAATCAAGAAGTTATCAACCTAAGGATAGAAAATGAAAGACTGGAGAATGATCTCAACACTGAAAGGCAAACCAATGAAAATATGATAAATTCACAAGGTAGTATAGATCAGTCAATATAAATTAGACATCATGGACATATTGGACTAGGTTATGCTAAACAAGGTGAATCCTCAAAGAAAGGAGCTCAAAAGAACATGAAACCTACTTGTAACCACTGTGGTAAGTTAGGGAATACATCAAATAAATGTTGGAGAAATAAAAAATCAAAGTTTAATGGTAAATGCTACAGTTGCAACAAACATGGACATAGAGAAAGTGAATGCACTGAGAAACCCAAGTTTGAAGGAAAATGTTTCAAATGTAACAAACAAGGTCATAGATCCTCTGAGTGCAGAACTAAGAAATGGAACCCTACTAAGAAACTAGCTAAAGTAATTTTTGGTTGGGATTACAACACATGGTACAGATGTTGTCATTGTGGAGAGTATGGACACATTGGTGAAAATTGTACAAAGACTCACCTCTAAAGAAGAAATCCTACTAAGAGATGTTATGTATGTAATCAACTTGGTCATCTAATCAAGAATTACATGAATAGAGAACGAGTGGATACTGGTTTTGAGAAAGGCAAAGAAAATTTCTCAGAAATCAAAACTGAGATGAATCAACAATGGGTAAGGAAATCCTCTGAAAGTTTAGACCAAAACAATGAAGGATCAAATGGCACCCAAGATAGTGAGTTGGGTGGATCCACCATCATAGAATAGAGATGCAAGGAGATGACTAGAACTACACATTCAAGCCATCATACATGAGTTCTAGATATTCTAGCAAGTCCAAATATGCATATTGATGCATTAGGACATATTATGATGCTAACTGAGTTAGGATCTCAGTTGCACCCGAGCTACTCTAGCTTAACCGAGCTGAGTTGAGTTTTATAAGAGTTGGGAAGTTAGTTTTTTCCGAGCTTCTGAGTAATCCTAGGAGAACTACCCGATCTATGCCAATTACTATGTATGGAGCATTTAATAAAATAATTAAACAATAAAAAATCTTATAAATGATTAATGGAAAAGGTTATTGTTTAGAAAGATTTCAATTTGCAGAGCAATTCAGAGCCCTTGGTGATTTAGATTGAATTTGTGTTTGAAAGTGAATTTTGGTCAAATTCTCCGACTGATATGGCATCCACATCCAACAAAAAAGTTAAGAAAGGGTCTGAGATGTTGGTGATAAATGATGTCTGTAACCTTCCAAAGTTTAAGCTTCATCCAGCAGTAGCAGAGGAAATAGATTCATTGGGAGCTCATTCCCTAATTCCTCCAAGGGTATTACTGGTCAATGACATTTGAAGCTTCTATCATTGTAACATCCAGGAGTGTTGAACAATTGAGATGAATCAAGCATATGAGAAATTGTGCGTAGGCGGGAATCTGAAGCTCGAGCACAAGCATCTTGAGCTTAAAGGTTTAACCCACATCCTGCACATGCCAAAGAATTTCCAAATCAAATGGATTAGATTTGTTCTTAGCCACATTCATGACATGAAGCTATGGTTGGAACAGCCTGTGAAGATCACAAAGACAATGATACACTGAGTAACAGGGTATCCCATGCTCAACAAAGCTAAGACTACCAAAACCATAACCAGAGACAATCTAGCTGAGTTAACTCTTGTCGAGTGGGATGGAAGAGGCATGAGACTAAATGGAGTTACTGACATAGAATTGAAATTTGGGATTCATGTGATAGCTCACAAGATATATAGTTCTAGCAGACCATATAGTGTACCATGTGAAGTTGTGGACTTAGCATACAAAGTGGTAAAGAACAATCTAGTATTTGACCTAGCTGAGTTGTAGCTTATCCAGCTAAGCAAGAATATGGAAAGCATCTGGGCATCCAATACAAATCCATGTAAATTTGGTTCTCTTCTGTTCTGCATATTATTTTATGTTCAGAAATTATTTCCTTCAAAGGGCACAGTAGTATTGAAGAAGGATAGACCTATTATCCATCAGATAAATGAATTCATAGCTGAATTAGGAGATAATTTTGAGAACATCATGGATGAATATTTTGAGAATTTCAGACAAAAAATGCATAGTAGATACAAGATTCCTAAATAGTTAGTTGAACATTTTAAGGATGATATTTGTTTCCTAGTTGACTGTGATAAGGTATACATTCAGGCAGTCAAGCCTAGGGTTGCATGGGTGAAACCTCTTGCATATGAGGTTAACATAGATGAGACCAAGAACATCATTGAAGCTCTTGTGAATGAGCCTGTCAATCCCAAGGCACCATAATTTGGTACCTATGAAGAAGCAAAAATCAAGATATCTATAGAGATAGATGTTCCTAAGATTTTGAAAAGAGGAAAGAAGAGGTTAGAGAAGTTTGAAAATAATTATGGAAAGACTTCTCCTTCTATCTTAGTAAGCCAAGGAGATGAAATCAAGATAGAAGATGGCATATCTAAAGAGGAAGAGATAGATGTAGAGCCTCCTTAGAATAAAAATAATCTAGCTCTCAAGAGAACACCTAAGGCCCTTACATCTATCCTCACTACCAGAAAACCAAGGAGATCAAGAAGGAAACTTATATTGGGTAAAGAAGAAGAAGAAGAAGAAGAAGATGATGATGATGATGATGGTGGTGGTGGTGGTGGTGATGATGATGATGATGATGATGATGATACAGTTGTCTTCAAGAGACCACCACCTACACTTGAGAATAAGATTGAATATCTAAAAGGAGGCAGTGGTATGGGTTCTCTTAAGTCATTGAATTATGCTTCAATGACTAAGGAGGAATAGAAGAAGATTGAGGAAGAAGTTGTGGAGAAAATGGCTAAATGGAAATATGACCCTTCCGAGTTGAAGAGCCATATGACTGAAGATTTGTTCAAAGAAGTATCTATTCCCTAGTTTAATATAATCCAAACTGAAAAATACATAAGGGAACATACCTTGAGGCAAGTCATGCCTGCTATGAAAAACAAAGAGATAAAAGAGGCAATTACCAAATATGAAAACAATCACACTCCGAGGTTCGGGACTTTTTAGATATTCAACAAGAAAATAGAAGATATTGTGAAGTCTTCTACAACAGTGTGGGAATCTATACTTGGAGTCAAGGAAGATGATAAGGCAGAAGAAATGAGCATAGATCCTCCTATATAGACCAATGATGAATTACCTGAGGTACAATCAATTGAAGAGTCTAATGCCGAGTAGATTGCAGTAGAAGTGATGGCATCCTTGCCCCAATCACCTATCGAGAACATATTGTCTCTGAGCAAGGATAAGGTTACAGAATCCACATCTAAACCAATAGGAACCGAGAAACAGGCTCCACCTATTACTGGACCAAGCATAACTGATTCACAGATGGACAAGTCAAATGTTTCCTCAGCTAGTATTGATTCTTCAATTAACCTTGATTCAAAAATTGGTACAGTAAAGGTCAATGACCTAATTCAATTGAATACTGAGGTACAAGATGAGGATGGAAAAGGTAAGGAAATTATTCCTTTATCTAATCCCAAGATCAAAGGTAAGGAGAAGGAAGTGAATACTTATGAGATTGATCTTGAAGAAGACATTGTGATTCCAAATTGGGATCTTTCCAACCTGCCCGTAGAGAAAATGGATATACTTGGAGAGCTATGGAAGAAAAGAGAAATCCAAAAGAAGCTCCGAGAAGAGAAAAAGAGGAACAGGGTGCTTGAAGATATAAAAGGCATATTCCAAGATGCACTACAGATTGAATTCAATGAGAATGACTCTATTATAGACCAACTTGTTGACATTGTCCATAAGTTTAATACAGACTTAAATGGTCAAGAGAAACTACTTGAGAAAGAAGAAAGAAAGTTTGAAAACAAGGTTCTAGAGAATGTTGCAAAGAAGATTGCAATTGACCAGGTGCAGCTAACCAATGTTATTAGCACTCTAGAAACCACCATGACCAATGTAGTAGTATTATTTGTAAACTTGAGTGATACTTCTAACTTTACTATGGAGATAAAGAATAAATTAATAAAGATTGATGCAGATCTAAAGGAAAGTGCAAATCAGTTGGCACTTGATCTGAGCACAAGATCAGCACACTTTTTGAAGATCAAATATCTAAATGGTCTATAGGCTATGTTATTGAGATAAGAAGCAAGGACTAGAGAGTCTCTTACAGCCATCAAGAGCCAACTCCTACCACACATGGATGCAATGCAGAAACGCATCACACATGCCAAGACACTCATTCATGACAATAATTTCTCAATTGTAGAACTTATGATAGAGTTGACAGCCGAGCTACAGATATAATTGCACATCATGAAGGTGCTACAGGACAATTGGGACAACACTTTGTCTCAGATTTTGAAGGTACATTGTGATTTCCTATCCTACTTTGGAATTACCTTGTAGATATATTTTGGCATTTGTGTCAAAAAAAAAGAGGGAAAAGTCATTGTACATAAATTAAGGAAATACATGTACAGTTTAGTAGAGAAGGAGATATACATTACATAAACAATTTTGAAAAATCAAAAAAATAGAGTCAATTGGACCCGAGCAGCAGAGAAGGTGTCAAAACCTGAGCAGATGGTAAGGGGGGGTTTTGACCTATCAGATTTAGAGTTCAATGATAAGTTTTTTGTCACTAATGCCAAAGGGGGATATTCTAGACCTTATGGCAAGACATTTTGTCAATAAGTGTCAAAACACTTAGTCATCCAATATTGCCCGAGTGATCAGCATTGCCCGAGTGAGCAGTATCACCTGAGTGATCAATATCACCTAAGGGATCAGCATCGTCCGAGTGATTAGTATTTCTCAAGTAACTAGCATCACCTGAGTGATCAATGTGACCCGAGTGATCAGCATATTACCCAAGTATCAGTTTATCACCCGAGTAGACTTCTGGACCCGAGTGAGTATTGAGCCAACTTTGCATATATTGTTTGATATCATTATGTCTAATGGAAGCTTACGAAGTCATTTTTTTTGGATAAGATAAATACGTAAGATGTTTTATTTATCCAAAATGTGTATGTGAACAAGTGTATATGTGAATATAAAGTGGCATATTGATTAGAAGATTGCAGAAGTATAAAAGTACAGCAAAGACTCATCCATCACAGTCAGGTGATTAGTTATAAATCAAAGGATCTTATTCAGCAAATCAAATTTGCATAAATAGATCATCTACTGGTTCATTCTAATAGGTGGATCAGCAAAATCCTCTAACAAGGTGGACCTAACAGTCCTTTGTAAATCTCCTAACATAGTTGTATTACTTTATTGTATTGTAAAGAATCCTTTCACAAGGTGGACTTAGCAGTCCTTATTTCTCCTAACAGGGAAGACCATCAGAAGTGGTCAATGTAATCTCTAACAAGCTAAATTTATACTGTGGTACTAAATCTTGTGGGTACCATCCCCGCCCTAATTTTACTTTCTATTTGGAAGGTTTCTGGGTAACCAAAACATGTTTCATGTGTTATGAATGTATTTCTTTTCTATGCATGCAATCAGATTAGATAATCTAATTGAGGTTAAATAAGAATAAGTTTTATTGGTTCCTAATTCATCCCCCCCCCCCCTCTCAATCACATTGCATGTTATATATTTCCAATAGTTTCTACTCTAGGTTTGACCGACCTTAGTTGTTTAAACTTCAATTATTTGTCTTGGTATATGTAAGAGAGAATTTAACATGTATAATATTATTTTTGGTCCTATAAAATGCATGGTGTGGTCCACTTCTCATTACTCCCCACCACAATAATTTTAGTGTCAAACTAATTCAATTTGTATTTGGCTACTTTCTTGGGTGATAGTGAGAGACTTCACAAATTAGAAAAAAAATTATAAATAAATTTTAAATCATTAATTGAGAGGTGTGGCATATGTATGTATTTGTATTAATACTATAAAAGTATGTGTGTGCAATGAGGATGTATGAAAGAGGATTTGTCTCCCTGATTGCATAATTGAGTACCGAGTGTGGTGCGGAGAAATGTAAGCTTTAATGTGTTAGCTACTGGAAGTAGTTAGCCGAATGTGTCCACACAATATTTTGATTGTGTCAGTAGTGTATATCATTCATGGATCTATTATCTCTTATCCTTCTTCATCTTAGCAGTGATCCCTCTAATAGTGAGCCTTCTTTGGGCAGTGAGCCCTTTGGTAGTGAGATTTTCTTTAGAAAAATCACCTTAATTGATGTCCCCCTAACAAGTGTTCATATATTTGAGAATAATCTTCTCCGTTTTTTTTTCCTTAATAGATTTTTCCATGTAAATCTAGTGTTTCATGTGTTTGATGGTTACTGTACTTTTCATGTTTACAAATTTTTGCAATTAAAGATTGAAGTGAACTTTGTGGAACAAATTAAAAGTTTAAAGCTTATAAAAGTGTTTGGATAATTGATTCACCGCCCTCTCAATTGTCTTTCATATTAAAAAACACTCATCATATATTGCATGGTGAAGCCCATTTATGAAGAGTATCTCCTCTATGATACATCCACTCCACATGTGGATCAACCAATACATCTCTCATGGTATTTTTTTATTTTTGCTAGGATGTACAAGAGAGAGGGATCTCTGTTATAGGGTTAATCATAGGGTTAAATAATATGTCTTTGTTACTCATCCTCTAGTTGGGTGGCAAGATAGGAGGGATGGTTACTATGATAATAAAGTAACTACCACTCAATAGAGGGGAAGGGTATGGTGTAGAATACTAGTTCATGTCAGGTTTACAAAAAAGTGGAGAAGCAAATTTTTCACCCTTGAGATTGAAGGAATATTGAGAGTCAAACAACCCTTGTTCCACCTCACTAAACTAGCACTCTAGTGAGCTAGGGTTGTCAAGTAAATTAATACTATATATAAATGGAAAATAATATAAATGAAGATAACTTTATGATACTAAGTGATAATATTTTTAAGTTTATTTGAAACAAAAGAGAAAAAAGTCAAGACCAACTAGCGGGCTCCATTAGCACTCTATCTAGGATGCCTACGTGAGTTTAGGACTACAGCATGGACTTAGGATGTTGGTGTATCTTGCATGTGTCCTATACAAATGGGGTAGAAAGAGTTGTACCAAAAAGGTACAAGACAGCAAAAAAATGAATAGGAATAAATATATACTAGCTATGAATAATAGAAAGTATGAATAAATTGAATATAAACTATTATAAGACAAATAAATGGGAAAGGAATTATCACAACCTATTTTAAAGAAAATGCTTGATATACCACTCTAATATATTCTTTGACCCTACACACACAGTGGCAAGAAAAAGATTGTGGATTCTTGTCTAATAGGACTTCCAAATTCAAACTCTTTTTTTTGTGTTTCCACCTCCACAAACAACCAAGATAGATATATATGATATATGATAAACCAAAACATGATAGAAATAAAGTTATAGTAATAAGAAGATTGCTAAAGAACTATATACCAAATTTAATAGGCTAAATGAATAAAGAGACGCTACAGTTCAAGACCATGAAGTAGAAGTTTAGTAGGACAAAGGTGAACGCAAGTTAGTGAGTGACGGAGGCTCCTAGAGAAATGTGAGATGATCAACCAATTGAAAAAATATTTGAAAATGGTGAAAATCTATAGAGAGTATGTCAATAATTAAGATATTTACCAAGAGTGACCAAAAATATCCAAGAGAGAGAAAATGAAGCCAAACTATGGAGTTTAAACATGGATATCGGATTCCTAACATTGGTGGATGGTGTAAAGAGGTGTTAAACTACCAAAAATAGAAAGTGTAAAGTATTAATTGACACCTATAGGCTTATATATTTACAGAATGAGTGTACATTACACATACATATTTGTGGCATACATTCATTTTGATCCAAACAGACTGTGTGGTTGAGAGTGTGCATATGGGAGATGACAAGGTAGATGGGGTGATATGGAAGCTTATGTGGAATTTATATGCAATGAATAATTACATGGGGTGTACTATTTCAAGTATATTATTAACATTCAAGTGTTTGAGTGGATCCTAAGACAATTTGGGAAGCATTAAGGTGTCTTGCTTGGTACAAAACATTTTGCATGATTGTCACAAAAGGTAGGATGGTGGGTTTTAGTGTCAATCTTATAGGTTGCATATGCAAATTTTGATCATATTCAACCTAGACACTTAGGTGCTAGCCCAAGGTGGAAGATATAGGTAGAAGACCCGAGTATAACACCTAGTTTTTTATACATATACCAACTCCATTGATAGATCCAGATGTGCCTATACCCATGTAGAGACATAGACTAGGTGGGCAAAGAGAGAGACACACGTTGTGGGATAGTGGTTGAGTTAGAGTTTATGATGATGAAGAGGGTGAGGTAAATTATGGTGGTGGAGATGGAGATGGGGGAAAATTCATTTTTTGGGTTTTGTTTAGAGTTTGGCTGGTGAGAAGGGTGAATGAGTAGATTCACTAATATAGGTATCTTTGTGAGAGTTTTGTTCTACCATATAAGAGGGTATCTAGTTACATATTTACCAAGGCACATAACTAGACACATTCAAGGAGGAAAACTAGTATTGGATGGGTACAAGGTTCAATGAAACCACCTTGGCCACCATTGAAGTCTTAGTTGGAACTAGGAGTACAAACATCTTGGGCATGACCCTCAAACACAGCGAGTGGGGGGAACACAAGTTGATTTGGAATTTGCATATGTAGTAGAAACTCATAATTTTGATTGAGATGGAGAGCTCCATTTTTGGTATACACCCCAATTTTGTAATTGTTGAATGTGCAAGACAACGGCGGGGGGTCAACCAGTTTTCTACATAATTTTATCCTTATATAACTTTAATTAGTTCCACCAATCTTACTTTAAATCTCTAATTAACGAAAGATATAAAAATGAATAAAAAAACAACCATAAACACATGAAACACCATATTTATGTGGAAAACCTTGTTAAGGGAAAAACCACAGAGAAGATTATTCTCAAATATATGAACACCAGTTAAGGCAGAATACAAGAAAGGCTCACTACCAAAGGCTCATTGTCCAAAGAAGGCTCACTGCCAAGGGGATCACTTCCCATATGAATAAGGATAAGAGAGAATAGATCCACCACTGATATACTAATTCAACACAATATAAATATTTGTAGAAACCTTCGTATCACTACTTCTAGTAGCTAACACATTAAAGTTCACACTGCTCTACAACACACTTCACACTCAACTTTATGCAATCAGGGGGACAAATCATCTTTCATACATCTTCATCACATATATAATACTTGCACAACATTTGCACAGACACATGCATATGCCACACACACTCTACCATGAATGATTCATTTTTAATTTATACCTACTTTACATTTTTGGAGTCTCACATTGTCGTCGACATAAAGGACCAAACAAGATTTCAATTAGGTTGGCACTAAACATTATCGCACTGTGGAGGAATGAGAAGTGGACCACAACATGTCATATCTAGGACCAAAAATATCACTACACACATTAAATATCTTCTTGCATTTATCAAAAAAATAATTGAAATGTAAACACTTAAGGTCGGCCAAACCTAGAGTATAAACACCATCAATATTTGAAACCACATCTCTGAAAAATCTTGTGCCAACTAAAATGAATAAATTTGAGGACATTAATAGCTCATTACCAAAATCACGCCATCAAAAACCATAAAAAAGATAAATGTGAAGCACATATTTCACATAGAGAATATTGTCAGTCACATTCATACTCAGATAAATATCAATTTCACTACATTGCATTCTGAACTGCAAAACCTTGAGTTCAACAACTCCAAACTACACTCAACAGTATATCAAAGTCTCACCAATAGATTTAAAACATAAAGAATTTTTTGAGAAAAATTGTCAGCGCCATTTCACAGAATTCATTAATGCAACAGCGTGTTTACATCAATGACAACCATAAAAATCATCCATACTGAAACATCACTTGTCCAAACTCACTCATTCTGTTGAATGCTACAAAAATACTATGATACTAGTCTTATGATAGAGGTGTGTGTGTGTGTGTGTGTGTGAGAGAGAGAGAGAGAGAGGTATAATTTTTTCTATGACTATATGATGTACTCATGAGTTATATGCATATTTTATGATGTGAATCCTTATATGATGGATGGTTCTTGTTGAACACCTTCAAATGTTGGAGGGTGAATCATCATTCACAAAAAAATTAACTATTCTATGATAATTTATTATCATTTATCTTAATCCAACTACTCATCAGTAAAAAATATTGCAATGACAACACACACACACACACACACACACACACACACACACACAAGAAAACTATCTTTATGTGTAAACCTAATGTGGTAAAAACCATGGTGATAATCACACTCACTATATGAATAATTGATTACAATATTTGCTTTAGGCTTAGTGCCATGGAAGTGCACTACTCCTTAAAGGACTTACAGGCTAAGGTGCACTTCCTTAGGGTAAAATACAAATCTACATAAGTTTCCAAAAGAGAACACAATCTTCTAGTAGGAAGATGGAAATAATGAAATGAAAAGATATAGGATTTCTTGATCAAACACAGCAACATCTCTGCCAAACTCACGATCTTCTACCTATGCACTTTCACATTTGCGTTACACTTTACATTTGATCCCAAATAAATCCACACCCATCCATAGAAAAAATCATCCAATCGCACATCTATAAATGTAAATAAGTGATCAATTAAAAATATAACTAGGTTGGCCACGATAGAGATAAGCGTCATTTACACAAAGTCAGCCACCTCGAGTACTTTTTTTGAATGTGGTCCACCCCATGAGATAAAGAGGGACCAAATACATCATAATACATCTCCCTTAAAATATTCCATCAAAGTGCAATATTTGTAACAACCTCCAAGGTTGGACCTAAATGAAAGGTATAGAAAAGCATTAAAGAAAATTAATCGTTTGGCCTAAAAATACTCTCTAATGTACATAATGCCATGTGAAGCACAACATGCTATGACAAGACCTATTTCAACCTCTTAACTCTTCCTACAAATCATATCCAAAGTAATAAGTAATGAATCAATTTACCATAATTAATTGAGTTGGCGAGAGACCAACACATAAAACAATATCACAATTAGAACAACATAACTTCACTTAGAGAGAAAACAAACATAAGATATCTGAACAGGAACACTGTACATATGTTAGGAACGTGTCCACCAAGTTTCATAACCTGAATTTCCAATTAAAAGAAATATAAAGCATTATCAAAACTTATCTTGATTATTTATCATAGCTAGCCTTATTGTTAGCAAATAAGAAAACACAACTTCTACCTCTATTCGTTTGCAGACCTAAAAGTAGGATAGTGCAACATTCACAAACCGTACATTACAACACCAAAACTAAAATCCATCAATATTTATGCAAAGGAATGAAGGGTGTTCTCCCACAAGGACTTCAAATACTTTTTCCCACATATTCCAACTTCCCATGCTTCCATCTCTCAAACACACCTCATACTTGTTATTACCACCAGATATTAGAAGAACATGTGATCATACAACACAACGCTTCACATATGTTTTCCTATATATTATACTTTAGATACTATTTCTTGTATATCAACCATCAAATATTATTTTCTACATGTCTTAACATTCCATACACCTTAGAGACCACAAATCTTCATTAGATATAATACTGAACAAAAATCTCATACTTCTCTCCATCAAGTACACTATTGAGTTCATACACTTCTCTATCAAGTTGACATCAATTGTACACACCATGTTGATAATTCTGAAAACACTAAGACTCATAATGCTAGCAATTTCTATATGATTCTTATATTACATTTGTGATGTTATTGCTTGCGATTTCCTACATCATGTTTATGATGGATGTACTATCTAATGATGCACAACTATATGGATTAGTACTAATGAGTTGGTGGATGCTTATAACTAATAATTATGCTTATGATACTATACATTATGTGCATGGATGTTTTAATGTAAATATATATTATGATGACCCTAATATGATTATGTATGCAGGAGGATGCGACCAATATTTTTGCATTTTACAATGTGCATCTAGGATAATTCTAGAATGTCATGATGTAATATGCTATGCTTATGACCTAACAAGTGTGGATGTAGGATAATGTACTTGTATTTTTCACATCAAAGTAATACACTGAGATGACTACAAGGACTAACTAAAGAAATTATAGTTAGAATAAATCATTAGTAATTAGAAGTGAAGGATAGTTAGGGTGATGCAAAAAATAAATTGAGACTTGAGATTTATTTTATTGCACTTGTATCATCATTGAGTGTTATTATGTTGTAAATTAATATCTTTGCACCAAATTATATAACAACCAAGATTGTCATGGTATCCATTTGCAGAGACATGCACATTGCAAACAAGGAATGTTCTCATCCATCCTAAAACTTGTGAAGATAGAGGTATGTGTGACACTCACAAGCATAATGATCTGTGACCTTAGGTTTACATAAGATCTTTGCAAAATGAATGTGCCAACATAATTACCAAAAACATACTTTCACTAGAACTTCATGAAAACATCCCACAAACATTAAAAAAATAAAAATAAGAGCATGAACCATCCCTTCTACTCTAATCACTTGTGGATATCCTTGAGTAGCATAGGAACATGACCTTAAGATAAATCAATGAAAGATAAGATTCACTTGAGCAAATGAGTCAAAACCTGTAGATACCCAAATTTGATTAGTTGTATTAATTAAATTTAGTCATCTTGTCACGCTAATATTGTCGCATTATTGGTTAAATAATTACATACTATTTTATTAATTAATATTATTCTTCTAATCCTAGTTGAATTCATTTAATTAATTTAGGTATAGTTTCACTAGTCTAATTGAATAATTAATAGTAACACATACCCATTTAAATAATGAATTCCCCCTTCATCTATTAATTCAAACAAATAAACCTATTTGTTTAAATTCATTCATTTCCCCAAATCCTCCCATTTTAATTAAATTAATAAATTTAATTTAATTTGAGCACATGGCTCCTAATCTTAACCACCTTCTAACCCTTACCCACTAACCAACCGACATCTAACTAGGCCTTATTATAACCTACCTTATTCATTTAACCTTCCCCCTAACCAACCATATCTTCTAAAACTAATTCTATCCTAGATATGTGCACATTCTTATTTTTAATAAATAGGAAAAAAGAATATAAATTTGGGTGGCTTTTCTCCCAAATTGACACTTGGTCATTCCCAACCTCCATTTCACATGTCGCCATTTTCATTGTCACTTGTCTCCCTCCATTGACACTTTTCATCTCATATCCCTTCATTTTGGACAAGTGGTGCATTTTCATGAGCCTCCATCTTGCCCCCATTTCTATTTAATCCCTCCATTTTCCTTCACAATTCATCCACTTTTATTCATAAAATTGTTATAATGTTATTTTGCATCTAGAAATTAGCATCCATTTTAGCATTCTAATTAGCAATTATCATGCAATAAAATCCATATTAAATCATCATTAGTCTCATCCTTTTCATCCATTTCACTATCATTTGCACAAAAATTGATTACATTTGAGTGTCCTTGGAAACAAGTTGAGCACACATCAAATCAGATCAAATTGAAGGACAATCCCCAACAAAAGAGGCTTAGAGTTTTCTTTTTCTTTCTTATTCTTTGTTTACCTTAGCTTCTTTTTAATGTCCTTATCTTAAGTCTTTTCTTAATCTTTGTTGTGTTTCGTTTTCTAATAGTGTATTTCACTTTTTATTGCACACACAACCATATAAATCTTTTTGTCAATTTTGAGTGTTTGTGAGGATCATGATGTCTGCTTTCAAGAATGAAGTACCTTGTATAAGACATATGTGTCTAGTTTTGAGCATACCACACCCTTGATAAGACAAATTATTGTTGATAAGGATTAATGATGTTTGATTGAAAGAATATGATCGATGTGGTTGTGTATTTGCTTGATAGTTTATTTGTTATTGATTGATTTATTAAGCACATTATTTGTGTGTTTTGTTTTTGTGCTTGCTCAATTGTTTGCCTTTGCAAGGGTTAATATATTATGGCTGATGAATGATGAAATTCTTTGAGTTTTTGACTACTTTTTTGTATAGTTTTATGGTTTCTTTGAGTTTTTTTTGGATTTGGAGAGCTTTTTAACATTTTTTTGAATTTTATCATATTTTGACTTTTGTTTGGATTTTGATTGTGTTTTTTTGGGGGACTTTAATTATTTTTTATTTTTTGTATTTTGATTGTTTTTTAATTTTGGGGGTTTTGATTTTTTTTTTTTTTTTGGGGGGGGGGGGGNGTGGGGGGTTAGAATAATTGACATAAAACCTAGGTATAGACTTGAAGGTATGAGACTAGTTGTTGTAGTATGTTTAGGACTAAATTTATTGGTGATGGGCATGGAAGGTGAATTTCACTAAAATTCAACCAATTTCAAGCCATCAAAGGTTTGCCTCATTTTATTATGGATGCATGGAAGTGAGAGTGAAAGTTCTATTATAAATAATTGAATTCTTATTATAGATGAGGTGAAGAATTAGACAGAGTGAAGGTACATGGAGGAGCAGTGACTTGCTAGGCATGGTGCCTATTGCCAAGTTTTCTCCATGGTACTTACCTAAGTGCCACCAAATTGATTTTCTCTAGAGGGTGGATCATTTCTCTTTAATTTTCTATTTCATTTTCCACATTTTTTCTTTTTTCTTTTTTTTGTATTTTTCTAATTCTTTTTTTCCTTTTTTGGCTTTTTATTGCAATGATAAGAGGATCAAGTATAATACTTTCAAAGGTGCATGCTACTGATAGGATCTGTGATTAGATCACCGTAGATATTTTCTATAGCAATTGGTTTCCCCAACTTAAAATTGTTTCAATGGAAGCCTTTCCTTTTTTCCATGCCCAAAACACACGGTAGCTTCGCACGCATTTTTAGAGTTTCAAAATCTTTACTTCTTAATGATCTTTTGATGTCAACATGTAGCAACACGATAGAATTTGAGAACTCTACTATGGAACCAATTCTGAAGGTTTGTGCATATGTGATGCATGTTAAGGGTGTACCTTCGAGGCTTAAATAACTTGGGCCCATACATCATGGAAGAAAGATCTTTTTCAAAAGGCGTGGTGGGATCAGTTTCAAAAGAAGTATGTGCCAAGTGGAAGATGGACATTTTCCACAAGAAGAATTAGTAGGTTGCCTTCTCATGATGGTGAATCAGTTGAAAAAAGCACATATGGTGTCCATGTCATAAGAATAAGAACTAATAGTGAAAAATATTTGGCGTGGAGATGGTTATAACCGATTTCATGATTATATAATCACATTGCTAGCATGCAAAAATAGAAGAATGATCTATAAAAGCCTCATTATATTTGTAAAAGAGAGAGTTTTGGCTTTCTAACAGAACACTTCATTTCCAGACTAAAAGAGTTGGTTTTTTTTTTGGGAAATTCTTTGTGTTGAACAAGAGATGCAAATTCTCTATGTTGAACAAGAGATGTAATTTGTAACATTTGTAATGTGTGACCTATTATTTGTGTCTTAGCATGTTTTCTCTTGATAAAGTACCAAGATTGTGCAATTATCATCTTTATTTTTCTTATTATAAATGTATAATGTGCTAGTAAACTTAATACCAGATCTTATTTACTAATGTCAATCTCTTTGTCTTCCACTTATTTTGAAAATTTATGGATCATGTACACTTTTTAATCTTGCACGTGTATTTAAAATAAAAGATAAACTATACCAATTCTAGAAAATTTCCCAGAATGGTTAACTATTGTGAAATCTAAGATGTATGCACTTTTACCATAACCTAGTAGGAACTATTTCTATCTGGGAATTGAACATTGCACTTTATGCTTTATTTGAATCCAACCCAGAATAATTTCTATTGTGTCGTGTATTTATTCTCAAAATCTGATACATCTTAAGGGAAATATGTGCCTTTATTTGGAGCTTTGTAGATGCTTCTTGTGGTTAGGTTCTGAACATTGCATATTATGTTCTTTCTACTTCATGTGTTTTGTTCTCCTTTCCAACAATGAAGGATCGATGATGCATTGTATCAACTTCTAATAAGGTGATACGTCCTTGAGTTTGAAGAGTATGAAGTGTTCTAAAAGCTTTTGAGAAGGGTTTTAAAGTGTTGTGAAATCTTTGCATTGGTGCATCGCCCCCTAGCCTAGCTCTCACTTTCAAGAAATATTTCCTCCCCTTTTTCAATCTCATTAGAATAAAGAGCTAGTTTCTAAAATCCTAGAGGTTGTTTCATAGGGTGCAATGGGTCTCATACTTGTGAAACTTCTTGACTACCCTCATTTAGGTGTGAGCCTCTTAGAGATCAACAGTATTTTCTGGCATGCCCCGTGGGACCATTTTCATACTTTCATTGCCTAACATTTGGTGCATTGTTTGGTATTTTGTGCTTAAAAGCAATTAGAGTATTTGGTGAAGCTTCATACATGACTCAACTAAAATCAAAGCATGGACTCAAGTAATCAATTTCCACTTTGTTTATTCACAACTCAATCTCCTCCTTCCAAGAGTTACAATTGTTCGAATGTCTAATAGATGTTATATGAATTTCAACACAAAATAGAGGAAATCAAAGAAGAAAAATCAAGGCACCTTGACTGGATCTTCCATCATGTTCAGATGTAATTCCAAGTGGTATAATTAGCTACCCTATCAAAAACTATGAGGAATGAGGAAATCTCTATTGACATATTAGAAGAAGTCACCTACAGACAAGTTTTTGTTGAAATAGAAGAATATTCTTCTCTTTTTTTCAAATGAGATCAGTCTTCTTAGAGTCCCATGTCTGACACAATATTCATATTCAAGGTGGCACCATAATATGGAGATCAAATAAGTTAAGTAGACAGAATTGGAATACACCACAACTAAATACTTGTGAGATCCTGTGTATGCCCAAGCATGAAACACCTACAGAGATGGAAGATGTCAAACCCCATCTAAACTGGAATGATGACCATTCTTCTGAGTAGAGCGGAATGGAGGAATCAAATCATTTCCTCAAAAACCTCCCCTTCTTCTCTGAGGCTAAAAAAGAGAGAAAATCCACTCAAGGAAAATATCTTACAATAAAAATGGAGATGAAGCACAACTTGAAGCATATGGTTCCTAAAGAAGAATTGAAAGAGAGGACAAAGGAACTCTCCTTCCCAAATATCCAAGCTAAGAAAAAACTTAAGCATGACTCCAACCTAGGAGCAAGCCAATGTCCAAGGTGATGATGAAAAATTTTAGGATGACCTAGAACTTTTTTTCTCATTGCTTGAATACAACCCAACAACTTTGGAGGTCGAAAACTTGACTCATCATGAGGAAAGTAAACATCTAGATTCATCAATCCAAGCATTTGATGAACAAGGGGTAAATACTTTGTTAGATTTCTTATATAAATGCCCATCATCAATGCATGGATTCCTTGTCAGGTATCTAGCAAAGTAAGAGATTCAATAGTCACCCCAAGTAATGTTCGCGTCAAAACATGAGCATAGTCCGTCAAAGGTAGGTTAGTTTGATCTCATGTCATTAGGAACTGATTTCAGCATTAATGATTATGTCATTTTTTTGTGTCAAAAATTTTAGAGCTAGACTATTCACTTCTTGTGCATCCTTAATTATGTGTCAAAACTCATGCTAAATAAAAGAAATTAGGTTGTAAGGAAAGACATTTTTAAAATTTGGTCAATGGATCCCTTTAGTTTGTTAAGTAGCTAATTAGGTTAGGTTAGGTAGGTTTTTCTTTCCCTTTTAAGAAGTGCTATGACACATGTTTCCTCTTCTAGAAGGATCCCCTATATAGTTCTCATTTTTCCTAAGTGTGTCCAGCATGGGTTTTTGAGCATCCTAGTAAGGATTACGAGTGCAAAGTGTCAACCTATCAACTATCATCGTCGTGTGACTAAAGTGACTTGGAAATAACAAAGGTGATAGAAATGTTTAATGCACTCATACCTAGTTCACATTCAAGCATGTTGTAAGAGCCAAACACGCTAAGGATCAAATGGGGTTTTGTTAATCGTGCACACATCTTTCTCAGAGAAAGGTATTTTCTAATTCATCACTGGTTATTGTATATAGCGGACGAATTCCCCTTCATGATTTGAAGAATTTTGAAAAAAATTCTCTTAAAAGAATTGCTCTAAGTTGCACTGTGTTCTGTCTTTTTGAATTAGATGTTATAAAGAACCATAGATAAAAGAGTTATTTTATGTTTTTAACACTTTTCGTGTTCATAATAAGAAAAGACATTTTTAAAGAAAAGGAAAGACATATTTTATGCACAAAAAACATTTTACACATAAGGAGCTATATATTCATTAATAAGGTTGATTTTTACAAATGTAGTGTTTCTTTTCTTTTCTTTTCTTTTCTTTTAAGAGAAAAAAGTTACAAAAAGTCTTTGATATTGTTAGTATCATAAAAAGAAAAGCATAAAGACATTGCATTAGCAAGTCCTGGGTTATCAGAAGGAGTCATTGTCATTCACAACATCTTTGTCGTCCTCCTCATTAGAAAAAAAAATTCCTCATCTTCTAGCTCATCACTATCTAATGAATCATTTTCTAGTTCATAAAGCACTCAAGCCTGGAACTAATCCATCCACCCCTACTTGATATCCACTTCAGCACTAGTAAGCCTCTTTAGGAAGCCAAGTGCATGGCCTACATGGTCTCTGTGGAGCAACTTCATCCCTTCCTAAGTAAGCCTTCAAATTCATGGCTAGAAGAATGTCAATTCCATATTGCACCACCTTTATAACTTGGTTGAGTCCACCAATATAGTCATGTTCCCAAAAATCCCATGGGTCAGCCTTATAACCCCTTCCTTTAGGGCCAGTTTGGTGCATGGAATTAATTTATCCAGAATAGGCCTATTCTAGAATAAGGACCTATTCTCGGATTAATTAATCCTGAAAATGAAAGCTGGAATAAGCTATTCTACGTTTGGATCCCATAATGTGGAATTGGAAGAAGGATTATTTTTCATTTTTTTAATTAATTTGAATATTTTTAACTTATTATAAAAAATTATAAGAAAAAAAATTTCTTACGAATTTTAATTTTTGAACTTATCATTTTTTTGCTGGTTATTTAATTAAAATATATATGTAATTTTAACTTAGATATTTTTAAATAAAACTATGTATTATTAACTTTAAAAAAAACATTTCTTACAATTTTTATTTTTTTATCAGTTCAAATTTTAATTTTGAATTATTAACTTTAAAAAAAAAGATTAAAAAAAATTAATCAAATAAAAAAATATATAATAATAATAATTTTCCCACAAAACCTAAAGAACCATTCACGCACGGACCCGACGACTTATACATTTTGTTGTAATTTCGAATCCATAAAAATATTATTCTGGAATAAGAAATGAATTCCAGGTTTTTTTGGAATTAATTAATCCAAGCATTGGCCCAAAAATGGGGATTAATTTCTAATTTGGGAATTCAAAAAATGGCCACAAACGGCGAATTACTTTATTCTTGCAATAAATAATGACTATTCCAGGTTAATACTAGGAACCAAACGGGCCCTTAGCTCACCAAAATCTAGAAAAGAGCTTACAAAATGAGATACTATATTTATGTTCCCAGAATATCTATCCTTAAAATTGAGAAAATCCTCTCCCAGATTTCACTCGACAACAGCGGAAACTAAGTCGTCATCTGTGTTCACCAGACACATGAGTCACCTATCAGTAACATGTAAAATAGTTTTTGGGCATTTTGGTGGTGATCCTAATAGGACTATCCATAACATCTATTTCTGCTCTGGCAACTATGATAATCACCTAAGTAAATCAAAAGGAATTGTTGTAATCATAATGATTTACTAATGTGAAGATAACTTATTTTTATAGTCACTTTGGCCCTTCTACATGCATAAGCTTTCACTGTTTTGGCAAGTCATTATGATGAAGAGACGCTCGATGTACCAGAAACACATTCCAATGGCTTTCCTTCTGTTTGTGGACATTCAATTCAATTATTTGGGTGTGTGACAATGGAGATGATAAGAGGTATCGTACGTCTTGGCTTTAGAAAATAATTACATGCAATTAATACACTATTTATGGCATAAGATTTGCCTTGATCTTGTTGGGTTACTAAATCTTAAATCAAGATGTTAGAGTTATAACACGTCTCATCAAGCATAGATTACATCCTCCACAAATTCTAACATAAATGCATATTAATTATTTTTGTGGGATAATATTTGGCTGATTTTTACACTCTTAGTAAGTAAAATATCTAAAGGTCACCCTTTGCTACCACCTTGGTTTCCAACCTAAAATAGATGACTTCATTGTCATTATTTATTTTGAAAAGAATTGAAAATTTAAAAGATCAAGTGATGCGGGTAACTCTACCGGAGCTACGGATGCTTGATTGGCAGTAGAGCTACACTCCATGAAAACACAAATGATGTCCTTGTCGGGGTTATAGATACCTGACTGGCAACAAGGCTCTATCTGATTGGCTCATAGGGTCTTCACTGAAGAGGCAATACAATATCACGTGCATTCATATTGGGGGGTTTAAAATGGGCAAAAAAAGGGGGCAATATATTGCCAATATAGGGGGGTGTATTTTTGGGGGTAGGGGTAGGGGTTTATATAGGAAAACGAGTGTGGGGAGTACTAGGTGGGTATTGGAGGGGAGTGAAAAAAAAAATTTTGGGGCAATATTTTTTGAAAATAGGGGGATTCTTTAGTATGCCACAAATGCATGTGCTATGATTAAAATTTACTAAGTGAAGCACATGTGGATTCGTTATGAGGGATTGACCCAATTACATAGCTTAATTTGAGAATAATTTTTAACTTATACTATCTCAAAAAGGGAAGAAATTAAGCACATGTACAGAACTAGAACCAGTGGTTGACGCATCTTATAAGACAAATCACATATAAATAATGTCTTAATTTTTGAGTTGGCAGCCAGGTAAAATCATTCCTAATCTCCCAAAGTAAACTTGTGTATTTAATACCTTTTTCTCTTTTTTCAAGTACAATGGTAGTGCATCTCTTATTATTTTCGTATGATACATGGCTTTATTTTTGTTTGTATGATCACAAAGATTTCTTAGGCTTTGGAATGATTTTTTATTGTGCAAGCTTTCCACACTCGTCATTTTCTGACCGCATTCCAAGTTTTTAGCCCCGAAAGACCCACCTCTATGCCGACACATTTCTATTTATAGTTGGTGGAATGAAAGATGCATGTTCATTTCACCAAATAAGGTTTCTAATTTTGAGAATTTCATGTCCATAGGAAAATTTTCTAGAGAGACGATGCATCACACTTTGAGGTTTCCTTTTACTTCACACGATTTGTTTTTTATTAGAGTAAAAATAGGTTTTGAAGGGACCTAAAACCCTTTACAAAAAAAATCGAGAGATACAACATGAAAACCCACCAAAACAGAACGAGACAAGATCAAGACGTGGGTTTTAGACAGAGGCTCCCACAACTTCACACAAGATGTTGTACGGAGCAGTCAATGAACAGCCAAAAAACTCTATAGGACCAGCGAAACACTAGCCCAAATACCCACAAACGGGAACCATCATGAATTACCTTTAGCGCTACCCTTGTGGGAACAAAGGGTCATGTCAAAAGAGGGCGTAGATGGCTTATATTTCTTTCCCTTCATAGTAGTCCATCCCTCCTCCACCTTCGTAGCCTCATCCTGCGAAGAAAACGAGCCCAACACAAAAACACCATACCCCAAGAAGCAGAGGGAACACCCCCGAGAAAAGAGGCATTGAAACCATTCCCACCAACAGGAGCAGCATCACCAAAATTACTTCACATGATTTGTTACTAAAATCTAATCTGAGACATCAAACATAGTGTTGCCGCATTTTTTAGACTGTGAAAAATGCACCCATTTCGAACCTTAAGTCGTGCCAAAACCCTTTTTCCCCTTAGGCAAAGTCATGCTCGGGTTTTGGCAGTTTTCGCTGCTTCTCGGGTTTTAGGCTCCTTGGACACCTCGTCAGGATTTCAGAAAATTACTCCAACTGTCACCTCTCTGAGTCTTCATGTTTCCAAGTCGGGTTTTGGGGAATTTCGGATTGATTCTTATGAATATCAAGATTTTACACCTTAGGTGATTAGGTTAGGTCGCCTGACAAGTGGTAAAGTCAATCCAAGTTTGAAAGATCAAAGTATTAATATATGCGGGTTTTTCTTGTTCTGGCCACCAAATCCGAAAAGACTTTTTCTCCTCGGGGAACCAAGAATCATGAGCGAAACATCAAAGATAAAAAGAAATACTTTTCAGAGATTCGTTGTACAAGGCACCTAAAAGGTAAAGCACACTTTTTGAAGGAAAGGCGAAAAGAATTTAGCTTACCTTCGGAGAATGGGGATATAGGCACCTCATCTACGGGATTGGCACACATGGCAGCATAATCCCAACTTTCTAAATGGACGCAGATTTCCAAATTTATTATTCACGCAGGTTCACGTACCATAATTAATGAAGATAATATTTAAAATCACAAAATTAAAGGAGAATGTCTCATCAAATTTATGGCAATTATTTCTCATCCACATGAACCCAAACCCTAAGGTATCGATCAAAGTAGAATATATGTAAAGATTAGAAAAGCTATCATAGCACCAACGACTCGAATCCAATTGTCGAAATACTCAGTCCTTTGTTGCTCTGTTTTTGCTTATATAGCGAGTGAAAATGGCTTTGAGATACTATGGTTATGGTCATTTGAACGGCATTGGAAGGAAATAGGTGATACCAAACTCAACCATTATGACCTCATAGACCTACACAGAAGATTGAACACATAACCTATACACCCAATCACTAAGAAACTCAAAGAGAGTGTATTGGTGGAGGCCGCAGGATTTCCGGTAGCAGTCCAGGCTCCAGAATTAATTATAGAATGCATAAATAGATATGATCCTGTGAGAAAGCAAATAAAGCTACCAAATGATGAGGTTTTGTTGACGTTGGATAGAGACACTATGGAGGATTGTTTTAGGTTGCCTACTCGGGTTGAATTCACGGAATAGGATTTTTCAATCGCAGTCGACGCATTCAATGAAAAGAAGACAAAGTGGAGAGGAGTCATGTCTACAAAGTGGTTTCAGACACAAAGGGGTCCTTAGACCAAACTGCTAAAGACCCTTTTAGGCTCCAACCTAAAGTGGGAAATAGTGGATATTTTAATATTGCTATACAGAGTCAAGGGTAATGAAGAAGCCCTAAATTTTGATGAATTTGCCTTCTTCCTTGTGCAGACAATTTGTGCTAAGGATAGATATATTGATTGGGCCTGCCTACTCTTAAAAAAGATACATGAACGCATGATAGCTGCCAAGAGGACCCTTTCCTTGTTCAAGTCTTCATATTTGGTGTATTCCCTAGCCACCACTCATATTTGGCCTAGACTACCTCATGTGGAGGAATTCGAGGACGAAGTCCAGATTTATGATTTTTACCCCTATCTACAACTTCACAGAAGTTGTGATGACTTCAGGAGAGTGAACGATGTGTTCACGATGTGGTTATGTAGAGAGTTGCAGGGTTTCCCTGAAAGAATATTATCCCCTGAAGATGTCGTGATAATCTTATAGTTTGGTGGCTATTTCACCCAATTCCCGACCTTCACTTACATCCGGGTCGGGGGTTTTGATAATTTTCCATACAAGCTTCCCAAATATCCAGATGATAAAATTATCTTGATTGAGTTGTTTAGATAGGAACTGGAAGTCAATGCCCTCTGTACCGACATTCACAAAGCCAGTATCCAATTTCCCATTGCAGTGGGTGCCTACTCCTGCGCATCTAGCTCACATGCTAAGAATATAGTGAAAATGGTTGCAGCAAGGTTCAATTTTGACAAGTATGAGGTAATCCATTTGCAATTTGATTTTGTTAAAGACCATCTGCAATTAGGGTTGTCATATAGACATGTACCTGCCCTAGAGGATTATTGGGCAAATTACAAGGATGACTTTGAAGTGAGAAAAGTTTTGGTCAAGGCTCACGGTTGAGAAAATTAAAGCTTATAGACTAGACATCACTATCGATGGTATCTAAGACGATAGCTCATATCTTAGGCCTGTCAAGTACGAGCAAAGAATAAAAGGCACCCCCATCAGTTCCAAGCCATACGACAGGCCCGAAATTGATGATCTGGACGTATTGATGGGGAAATATTGAAAAAGAACACTAGACTGGATTGAATTGAAGAAATCGAGCAGGAAGAGTTCTAGCAGTCCGCAGAGAGGACCCACGCCAACTCAGTCACCTGCGACTGCTCCCACTGGCACCACCACTACCACTAACACTGCTCATAGCTCATCTCAAGTTGCAGGAGGAGGAGACCAGCCTCCAGAAAAGAATGTGACATTGTCGCCTACCTGTGGAGATGGTTCCATGCCAAACATTGGTACTTATGACAGGACGAGTCTAAGGAAAGTGGTGAGGAAAAGGAGAAAGAGAAGGAAAGGACATAGGAGCAGCCCACAGATACAAATGTTGGCACTTCTGAGCAGCCCCTAGATATAACGAATGAAGAGCAGCAAGAAGGAGAAACAGAGGTTGCTAAAGATAAAGGTAAATTGATAGTTCCCCCTCCTTCTGAAACAGTCAAATTCCCCTTTTCAAGTTGTAAATCCAAGACTCCTATTGTGAGGAAATTATTTGATGTCAAGGTGTTGAAATCTGCCTCCAAATTAGAACACGCCATTGAGAGGAAGAGAAAGAGGGTAGAGGACATTGTGCCTCCCAAGGACCTAGTATCCCAGGAAGTTAAGAANAGTTAAGACCCCCCCCCCCCCCCCTCGAAGAAGTTGAGGAAACCCAGTGTGCTTTCAGCATTAGGAAAAGATAAGGTTACAGGGCATGTGATTTTGGAGATTGCACAGGCTAGGACTGCTGACAAGCTCAATGAGCTAACTCCGGTTGATTTTGATGTGATTCACATTGACATGGGATCACCCACACATGATTCCACTGTCAAAATATGAAAGTTCACCAACCAACAGGTTGAAGGTGAACTTGAAAAGATGAAGGCAGATAAAGCAAGGTTAAAGGCCACAGTTCTGCAATTATCAGATTATATCAAGCAAATCAGCATTCCCCTTTCTGATCGGCCAGGTGAATCATTTGTTGCAGATACATTCGATCCCACCTCTACAGCCAATAGTTGCCTAGCTGAAAGAAGACAGACACATGGCAAAGATTGGTAGAGATTGGATCCAAGACCTCAAATTGGAAGGGAATCCTATGATTGAGAAGCTCAGAGCCAGATACAAGGAGGTGCTCAAATTGTATGATTCTATTTGGATGGATCTTGAGCTAGTAGAAGAAGAAGAAGTGTAGAATAAATGGGTAACCCAACTAATACAGGAAATAATTGAGCTAAAGCCAGAAGTTGCATTTGTTCACAGTATCCTGAATTCTCCCAATGAGCCTCTAATGTTATCTTTGAACTTCAAAAGAGAGATATGTTCCAAAGCCTCCAAAAATATGAAGAAATTGATGGAGCAGATAAAAAGGGAGATGGAACAGATAGAGAAATACTTCACGGAACTTCACTGTTCGTCCCACGAGGGCTAAGGCAAGGATGTGATAGACATTGATTGTATGAAGAATGTGTACCAGGTCCACGTGGATGCATTGGTCACGCCTACAGCCTACTGGTCATTTGTGTTGCATCAACTCACGTCATCGATGCTCTATTAACAGTGATAAATGTGGAAGTGTGGGTTATTCTAGAGAGGATCCTAGAAATGCAAGACAATCATTTGTACTGGACAGTAAGAAATGACAACATGGGCCTCTCCGATGATGATGATGATGATGATGATATCACACGTGTCCTCATAGCTATGAAAGCATACAAGAAGACTCAGGAATAAACAAAAGAGGCCCTAGAGTCATCTAACTGATTCTTCCTCTTCTTCTATCTATTCCTATTCTTGAACTGCCAAGAAGGCTTTTTGTAAATCTATATATGGTGTTTTGATAATCAATACAAAGGATCGACAATTTTGGATTTCAATCTTCCCTTTGTTGTTGGGACAACTATGTGAGTCTCAAAGGTTAATTTAAAGTCGTTGTTCATTATGTTGAATGTTTAAAATTTATGGATAGATGAATGGTATCTTTAAATGGTTACGGAAATGATTTCATGTTACATGAACAGAGATTTGTGTATTTGAAGTTATTAAGTCAATCTGAGAATTGAATCTTTGTGACCGGTTGGAGTTTCTATTTCTTTGGTCTTTTCAATTAAGTGGATAAGTGTGTAGATTTGTAGTTGTTGTTGTAATTGCATTTGTCACTTTGAGTAAAAAAAAGTTGATCAAAAGCACTAATTCATAGATGTATGAATTTGTATTAGAAATTCATGCTATTCATAAACTAATGAATTTTCCATAGTGATGGCGATTCATTGAACGCCTCTTCTACTCTCTAGTTAAGAGCATAGCCATCTTTAGAACAGGATATCAGATAATTCATTGAGGAATCATTAACAGGGAGTCGTACCTTTCATTTCAGAGAGTGGATTATTGCTATTATGATAAGCATAATCTTCTCAACTGTTGATTAACTGATTAAGGATTGGTGTGTGCAAGAGTTACAATATAGATAGTAATCAAGTTCAATCTGTTAACCAACACATAGGTTGATGAAGACGTTGTTCACCTAATGGATAAGAAACTAGTGTGCATAGCTAGAGAATCAGGGTTCATTCTCAAAAGGCTGAGATCCTTTGTGAGTCAGAAAACCTATAGAGGTTTTCTATAGCAGTCAACTTCCTTGACTTAAAATAGTTTCAACGCCTAGGCTTTGAGTTTTACCATGCCCAGAACACACGGTAGCTTCACATGCATTTTTGGATTTTGAAACTCTTTACTCCTTAATAGACCCACAATCTCAACACGTGGCAGCATGATTGAATCCAAGAACTCTGATGCAGAACAAGTTTTGAAGGTCTCTATCTACATGACGTGTATCAAGGGCATACCTCTAAGGCTCAAATGGTTCGGGCTCAAGTAGTATGGAATAAATATTTGGTATATATGATGAAGAATATCAACTATTAGGGCTTGATTGTTCCAATATCATACCTCTTTTGCACCACTACCAATGACTTAAAAAAATTACTAGTGACTGTGAGGTGATGCTTTTTTACACCCTGCGCCACATGTAGATCCCAATCAACATTCGAGAACACGTGATGGAAAAAAAGTGTTCAAGCACATAAAATAAGCAATGTAAATTTTTTTTTTATTAATTGAGCAACTTTTTCAACATTGCTCAATTTCCTTATTGAGAAGTCATGGTTGATGTCATTATTGTTGTGGGCCCTAGTTTCAAAATGTTATCATATGAGAGCATTAGAGTTGACATCCTAAGAGAAGCAATGTAAAATGGTAGTAAGGTAGTTGTTGAGCGGTAGGAGATCACAAGTTGTTGCATTATACTTGATGAGTACATTGATAGAAGGAATCATATATTTATCAAATTTCTTATTAAATCTGACAATGTCATGATCTTAAATCATAAATTTATTAGATAGAATCAAACCAACCAACTTGTTTTTACTATTTGATAAAGGTGTGGTGGAGGTTGTGTCAGATATATAGTCAATTTCCATCACTAACAATACAACAAATTGCACATGCCAACAAGCAAACTTCTCGTGGAAAAATGGAAACAAAAATTGAAATGGGTCTTTTTGTAGCCCATGATACCAGGCGATCTAATTTTGGGTCTATAGATGGCTTAATACAGGATTACCTTGTACTCCAGGCAGGATGCACTTAATTGTGCTACAAATGAGGCATACATACCCAACCCTTGCAAGATTTGAACTTGTTAACTCTCTTTCAAGAGTACAAGTTCTCTACCATTAGGTCAACTTAGGTGTACTAAGGTGTACAAGTATCTCACATTGTTTTGGAGTTCACATATTATACATTGCATTGAATTAGCTCTTGAGGACATTGGAAAACTTCATTGGGTTAAATCTACAATTCAAAAGGGGAGATCTAAAATACTGGAATCATATATAAGCACACTAAGGTGCCAAGAATGATGAACACCTTCACTGAAGGAAAGGAGCTTGTGAAACCAAGTGCAACATTTTTTAAACTAATGTATTGATAACACTACATGTGTACCCAAAAGATGAACCTCAAGGCATATTTGTTTCATTAAATTGGATAGAACTTTGCTTTTCAACTTAGATCGATGGAATCACTATTTTACATTTTGGGTTGATGAGACATTTTGGATGATGCACAAGAGTACA
Source organism: Thuja plicata (assembly GCA_018584345.1). Classification (NCBI taxonomy): domain Eukaryota; kingdom Viridiplantae; phylum Streptophyta; class Pinopsida; order Cupressales; family Cupressaceae; genus Thuja; species Thuja plicata. Next base: position 2,088,746 of record MU225027.1, on the reverse strand, counting down.
AGAGTGTAAATTTTAAAATCTTTGATTAGAGTTTAAGAATTAGTTCATAGAGAAAAAATCTCCTATGGGATATTTTTTTGAAGTCATCGATGAATAGGACAAAAAAGCAAAACAAGACAAAATGCCAAATGATGAGATTAGATTCATACCAATTTAGTAGATCATTGATGATAAATGGAATCACCTAATGCATCGTCACATCCATGATATAGGGTATTTCTTGAATTTCTCTATCTATTATTATCTATCATTTAAGGATGGATGGAGAAGTTAGAGAAGTTATACAAATGCATTTCCACATTCTTTCTTGATGCAGAGGAAAGACAAGTAGCCATGACTGAGTTTACATTGCGCAAGTAGGCAAAGGGTTTATTCTCTAATATATGAACAATGGAATCAAGAAAGATAACTTCATTGGGTTTTATTCTCAAAGGAATTCATTAATTCTCTAACATATAATCAATTGATAGTTCGCAATCTAACTTATTCCATGTTAAACAAAATCTAATCATTTGGGTTTAGTAATAAATTTTTCCTTTACAACTAATCTAATGTTAACACAATGATGGAAGTACTTTGGCTATGAGACAAATTGCTTTATTGGATAGCCGTGTAGATTTTAACTTGGTTATGTAATTCTACTTGTGGGAATTCCTATGGTGCATACACACTAAGAAATGCAACTAATTGGGCCAACAAATTCATGATTTTCATCTCCACTTGAAAAAAATTCAAGCTAGGATTTTAGAATATTTTTCTAGCATACATTAGTAAGTCAAAAACTTATGTGCTCATCATTTCTAAATTGCTAATCTCAAGTACTATCAAAGATGATCAACGAATTGATCTTAGATGTAATTGATCATAGGTAATGAGGTGCTTATATTAAATGAAAATGATTTAGATATCTTTAACGAGGTTATGGATGATTGTGACTGTGCTCATCGAAGCAACTGGTTGTTCATGTAGGGGCATCAACTTTCACTAAACATATCTAGTCATCCCTACTTTAGGGTCTATCTGAATTTTGCGTTCTCCAATTTTGTTTTGTACACGAGTAATGAGTCTATGTCAATAAGTACTCAAATTGGAAAACTGACTTACGAAGATCAAGGATAATTGGCAACATTGAAACTTTAGTTATGTCTTATAATTACAGTTTAGACTTTGTTTCTCTATTTATTCACTCTATTGACATGAAAGATTATTTGGGGGTTTTCCCCATGTTTTCATGAATATTTGAGCATCTTTAAGTTCAGTATTTTTCCCATTTTAGATCTGTGAAATTTAAATTCATTTGCACTTTCAGTTTATCATGTGATTGCCATGTATGTATAATGCTACTATGCTCTTCTGGATGTAAACATGGTTTCCAAGAAAATATATTAATGTAAGGCAATGCCTGAAATTTGTGAGTTAACATATTTAAAATTCAAGAGCACAACATATCATTTATCTTTCATCTTCCTAAGAAGACTTGAAGGGCTGTTTTGCGATTCCCCCTTATTCTACAACTGCAAATGTCAGACAAGTGCCTTCGATTTTTCTAAGTTGTATCAACAACTCAACCTCAAGCTGCAATATTTATAAAAAAGAAAAAGAAAATGTTAACCAGCTGGCAGTAATAAAAAGATCAATCATATACCCTCTTGTTATTAATTAATTGAAAACAAGAATTTAATCATCCATCACTCTTTTCTTGTCGCTTGAGTCGAGATTCAACATATGCAGAGCGAACATTACTCTCCAGTGTATGGGTGTACTTGTCCAGTGTAGAAACTACAGCTTCAAGTTCTGTCACTTGTTGATCAATTTCATCTATCTGTTGCATGTATTCATGGAAATTCTCATTTTTCGTCTTCAATTGCTCAACAAAAACCCGAAGACCTGAAGCAATGTCTCCAAAGTTGTTATATTCATCTGCTGTTCTTAAGTTCATCTTTTCAAGAAGTTCCAAAAGATTATTTGTGCCCTGTAGAGACAATCATTTATTTTAACTCGCCTTTGAGCCATACAAAGAAAACAAATCGTATGGAGCTTCAGTAATTTTGCATGCAACATCAAGTTTCATGTGTAAGCAGGAAAGGTGTCCAAGAAGTGAATGACTGAATTGACTTTAGCAATTTGAGAACTAGATAAACAAATGAGTATGAGAGACGGTATGTTTAAATAAACAAACTGAAAGGGGACTGTTAGTCCATTCAAAGAGCATACAACAAAACATTTGAAGCAATAAATCAAGCATCTCTATGCAAGAAAACTTATTATCAATAGGGTGATTATATAATTACTTAGAAGTAATGACAGTATTCATAATAATTGAGGACTGCAATAGAACAACGACAATATGCAAATGATTGCCTTTTCATTTGACTAAGGAAAAAAAATCATGGTTTACAAGACAAAACCGTGAATAGACAGTTTCGTAGAACACCGCAAGCACATTCATAAAATACACATGAAGAAAATGTTTTCGAGTGCAACCCAAGAAATGTAGGCTAGATTTGGACCAACTGTTATTATCTCAAGAATTTTTATACTGCTTTTATAATTTATGTTTGGGTTTCTTATCAATAATGCATCGTCTAACTTTAACATGGACAAACAAGAGTGAAACTGAACTTTCCAGTTAAACTATTAATTTTAACACTCAAAGGATCTAAAGGTCCGTTGTTCTTGTACTAATTTACTTTAGCTCGGGCCCTTTCCATATTATTCTTATGCTCATTTCATTGTCTATGCATTTCTTGTAATTTCTGATCCAGTTCCATGATTTTATCCTTACAAGTTGTGAAGATCTCGTGGTGTGGTGTAAGGGGTACAAATCCAAACATTAAATTAAATAGACGCATATCAATTGATGGAATGTGCAATATTGTTTTAAGCAGATTATGGAAGTTCTCTTTCCCCAACTATTTGTCCACTCACAACATAGATCTGATGCAAATAAAGACTTCCAAAGAGAAGCATCCCTTGGCATTTATTACTGTGACTGCGTCACTTATTTGGGACTCGAAAGAACTCATCTCTCGAGCTAGCCAAAAGCAGTAATAACATGTCAACTCTAATAAATCAAATTAAAAAGAATAACAATAGCAATGCCTCAGGACACTTGAGAAACAATAAGACCTTGCAGAGTTGAAGAACTTCACTGGAACAATGTGATGTCCCCTTTCCGAAATTGAAATTAATGATAAATGATATATTATTTTTTATATTTTGAAAATATAAAATATAAAAATAATATAAGCGATTAAATAAGTTTAAATTAAAGATATAAACTTATTATTAAATAACGAACATGCAAGTTAAAGTCAATATAGTATATCGACTTCAGTATAACAATGACAATACAAACTGGTATACTCTTGAGTCTTGACAACACAATCAGGCCACGTGGGGTCATGTGCAACTGTGTTTTGAGAACAATACAAATTACCAGTAAAGATAATCGTGGTGTATGATGAACTGCAAGGGATTATTCCCCTCGAATTGGCTAATCTTAACTACTTGCAAAGCATCGACCTGAGATTCAATTATCCGAGTAGAACAATTCCTGCAACTATAGGCTCATTATCATGCCTGAGTATATTCAATAATTGATGACCAAGACTTAAAATTGTCAAACTAATCCCCGATTAGTTAAAGAAGAAGGGTGTGATGCCAAGAGGCGCCATTTGATTAAAGAGTCGCAACCGCTTACACTCGCACCTCTTTCATGGCGTATAAATGGACATCAAAACTTGTTTCAAACATCATCGAATAAGGATAACACAATCCGATCATCAATAACAGAAGAGAAAGGTATCGAATAAGGAAAAAGAACAGACCATGAATCAGCAGAACTAAACATCAGCAATAAAACAAAGAAACCAAAGGGACTCAGCGCAGTAACATCAAACATTGAACAAGACAAGGAACAGTCCCCAGTTGCTCTGCGGCAAGCACAGAAACAAAAGATTCTCAGCAATCAAAGTCAAAGATAAAGGAGATCAACCATCCAGGCACAGCCAGTCGATACCCCTCCAAACACAGTGGTATGCCGTACATATATCCCTGTTTATATAATCATTCATGTGCTGAATATGACTGCGCACTAACGAATAAGTTGTCTATAATTACTTCACATTATCGGATATAAATATATATGGAACTTGTAATATATATGTATTTGGAAAGGTACACATTACATTGATCACACTGATTACATGTTATTTCTATGTTGGACTGTTATGCATCAAATATGACTGTACAAATAAACTACATACTGTCACCTTAATCAGGCTTTGTATACATCTGCAATATATATTTTATATGATGTAAAAGCATATTTGTCAATATAATCATCAACATCATCTGTCTACAACGATTAACCATATAGGATGGAAAGTAATTGCAATGAGGGGGAACGATGAGGCCTCGCTAGGTACACCACCTCATGAAGCATGAGGCCAAGAGGGACGAGAGATTCCACTCTTAGGCCTAGGGTCGAGTTAAGGGCCCCCTATTGTAATCCTTCCACCACTTATATGGGAGAATTATTGTAGCTAAGGAAAGGATCCTTAACCATAAGAGGTGAGTAAGATAGAGTGATGGACGTGAACAGTGTAAAGGTTTCGCTAGGTACGCCAACCCCGGGATCCTTAACCATATGAGGTGAGTAAGATAGAGTGATGGACGGGAACGGTGTAAAGGTTCCGCTAGGTACGCCAACCCCATGAAGCATGGGGCCAAGGGGGGCAGAGTTTCCGCTCTTGGGCCTAGGGCAGAAACAATGAGGGCACCTCATTATGTCTTTCTTATCTCATTCCTCATTATGGTTAAGATTATGAAAGTTAAGTGCTATAAGTATGTTTCTTTCATAAAATCCAAATATGCATTATATTGATACCTGATCTCTAGGTTAGGATTATATATCTCTTTTAATTATCAATTTGTAAAGCTTCCGACAAATTATATCACACTAACAATATAGTTAGTTTGTATATACACTTGTCCCTTATTTGATGATTGCAGGACTTATATTCAAAATCACAATGGACAAAATATCTTACTTGGTAAGACACCTCTCTAACCCTAACTATTGCAATTGTGTTTACTAGGGCAAATTCTAGAAGGGGGCATTACATTGAGATTAGAAAGAAGTAAGAAATTGGGCTTAAGTATGTTAACTGCTAAATGTATTATGAATGACATCTAGTAGGGAACAATACAAGACTAAGTAAATTGCTATTTCCAATCACAATCCAAACCCTAGTTGGGATTTTAGACTAAATCAAGTAAAATCCCAATCGGGGACATTACAAGTGGTATCAAAGCATGATCCAGCCATACTGTAGGGTAAAGGTAAACACAATGGAATTGACAATATGGGTATGGAGTGTATACTTCCTGAAAGCTTCGTGTCTTCATGCATTAATGTATATGTTTTGTGTATTCATATATTCATATGTATATTTCATACTTTCAAGTGTATGCTCCATGTATGGTTCCACTTTGGTTAATCTAGAATATGAGAATAAGCTAGAGTGAATCATAAGACATGAATTTGTGTTAGAAATCATAAATGGAGACAAGCTATTGTGTATTGGGTCAATCCAAGATCAATTTGATGCTACGACCTTATTCCTTCGTTGGGAGTGAAGAGAGAAAACTGATTACAAATCTTGTAATTCTTAAATCTGGGTTATTGGATTCAAATCTGCAAGTTGAGATGATATCAAAATAGCACAGCAGAAGCCACTCACACTGAAAGATTTGTATAAAAATTGGCATTGCTTGAGGACAAGCAATCTTGGGGAAGGGTGGACTGTGATGTCTCCTTTCCAAAATTGAAATTAATGATACATCATAACAATTTAAAATTAAAATATAAAATAAATAAGTAAACAATATAAGCGATTAAATAAGTTACAATTAAAGATCTAATCTTATTATTAAATTACGAACGTGCAAGAGTCTATATAGTATATCAACTTCAGTATAACAATGACGATACAAACTGTTATACTCTTGACGACACCATCAGGCCGCGTGGGGTCATGTGCAACTGTGTTTTGAGAACAATACAAATTACCATGTCGTAAAGCTAATAGTGGTGTATGATGAACTGCAAGGGATTATTCCCCCCAAATTGAATAATCTTACCTACTTGCAAAGCATGGACCTGAGATTCAATTATCCGAGTAGAACGATTTCTTATCCTGCCTATAGGCTCATTATCACACCTTGAGTATATTCAATAATTGATGACCAAGATTTAAAATTGTCAAACTAATCCCTGATTAGTTAAAGAGGAAGGGTGCAATGCCAAGAGGCGCCACTTGATTAAAGAGTCGCAACTGCTTACTCTCGCACCTCTTCATGGTGTATAAAAGGACATCAAACCTTGTTTCAAACATCATCGAATAAGGAGGACACAATCATATCATCAATTACAGCAGAGAAAGGTATTGAATAAGGAAACAGAACAGACCACAAATCAGCAGCACTAAATGTCAGCGATAAAACAAAGAAACCAAAGGGACTCAGTGCACTAACATCAAGCATTGAACAAGAGAAGGAACAGTCCCCAGTTGCTCAGCGGCAAGTACAGAAACAAAAGATCCTCAGCAATCAAAGTCAAAGATAAAGTAGATCAACCATCCAGACACAGCCAGTCAATACCCTCCAAACATGGTGGTATGCCGTACATATATCCCTGTTTATATAATCATTCATATGCTGAATTCATATGTGCACTAACGAATAAGTTGACTATAGTTACTTGAACTTTACATCATCTGATATAAATATATATGGAACTTGTAATATATATGTATTTGCAAAGGTACGCATTACATTGATCACACTAATTACATTTTATTTCTATGTTGGACCGTTATGCATCAAATACGACTGTTAATCAGGCATTTAATACTTCATCTGCAGTATATATTTTATATGATGTACAAGCATATTTGTCAATATAATTATCAACATCATCTGTCTACAATGATTAACCATTTAGGATGGAAAGTAATTGCAATGAGGGGGAGCAGTGAGGCCTCGCTAGGTACACCACCTCATGATGCATGGATACCTTCCACTCATATGGGAGAATTATTGTAGCTAAGGAAAGGATCCTTACCCATATGAGGTGAGTAGGATCGAGTGATGGAGGGGAACGGTGTAAAGGTTCTGCTAGGCACGCCAACCCCATGAAGCATGAGGCCAAGGGGGACAGAGTTTTCACTCTTGGCCCTAGGGCAGAAACAATGAGGGTACCTCGTCAGGTCTTTTTTATCACATTCCTCATTATGGTTAAGATCATGGAAGTTAAGTGCTATAAGTATGTTTCTTTCATAAAATCCAAATATGCATTACATTGATACCTAATCTCTGGCTTAGGATTGTATATCTCTTTTCATTATCGATTTGTAAAGCTTAAGACAGATTATATCACACTAACAATATAGTTAGTTTGTATATGCACTTGTCCCTTATTTGGTGATTGCGGGACTTATATTCAAAAAGACAATTAACGATATATCTTACTTGGTAAGAAACCTCTCTAACCCTAACTATTGCAATTGTGTTTACTAGGGCAAATTATAGAAGGGGACATTACATTGAGATTAGACATGGAGAGAAGTAAAAAATTGAGCTTAAGTATGTTAACTGCTAAATGTATTATGAATGAAATCTAGTAGGGAACAGTACAAGACTAAGTAAATCATTTTTTCCAAGCACATTCCAAACTCTAGTTGGGAATTTTAGGGTAAATAAAGTCCAGTCCCAATAGGGGACATTACAAACAATCCCTCGTGGAGTTTGACAACTTCATTTTTTTGTGTATTGTGAGGTTGGACGGCTTAAAGTATCAAATGTTTTGTACTCGTAGATAAGCTCAAATATTTCACAAAAAAACTTTAGGAAATACAAATTCCTCAAAATTCCAACAGCTTCATCCTTGGAGTTTGACGACTTCACTACCAATAGTCATTTTAAAGATCAAAGCTTCTATGGAAACACCAAAATTGTCAATGCCTCATTAGATCCAATGATCACTTCACTATAATAAATAATCTTAAGATTCCACGAATTTATAACTAGCAAATCCACATCAAGAAGGTACAAAATATTCACCCTGGAGAAGTAGAGCAATACCATTAAACACAACAATAATTGAGCTTTTATGAGTCACCAATTAAATTTGATCCTAGACGACATCATTTTCTGCAGGCCAAGCTTACACTTAATATTAATAGCTATGTTGAATGGGTACTCGTACCCATACCCTTGGGACACGTACCGGGTACTGGTACATGTACCCAAGTTCCAGGCACTCAGTGGGTACTCAGAAAGAGCATCATAGCTAAGGACCTTGATTAAGATTTATGATTTTTGTTTCAGTTTTTTGTTTGCATATTCGCTTGCTATTTATCAAGCTTAATTCAAAATTTCAATATGTAATTAGTTTGAAACTTTGATACAATAATGATTAACAGTAAACTTTATCACTGTTTAAGTCAGAAGTTTATCATTTGCAATATGTCATTGTTATATGATTTATGATCTTCATGTTCATGTTTAAAGTTTGCCTTCTCTGTTATGCATCTAAACATTTAGCATACATTATTATTACAAATATATTGCAAATCTGAAACTGCAAACAATATATTACATCTGCAAACTTTATCACTGTTCTTGTTTTTAAAACTCATTGTCATGACTCATATTTTCAGATTTTCTACGAAATATTAAATCATATTTTAAAAAAAATTTGACGTACCCAAGTACCCCCATCCCCTATTTTGAAAAATAGCCGTACCCGTACCTGTACCCATACCCAAAGTACCCCCGTCCCTGTGCAACCTTGACTAATAGCCATTCAAAATATAGCCATAGTTTCAAACTTGTAGAAGCACCTTACTTGCTGATATTAGCAGTCAAAAACATCAAAAGTGTAGTCAAATAAATCAGGTATTGCCTCACTGGTGTCATCACATCAGACATTGATTTCATGACTCAATCCTTATGTTCTCTTTCTCCTCAAATGGTTTTTTAAATAGTCAAGATGTGCCATGGTCCATTTGATGAGATAGTAATAAAAACAAATTCCACGGTGAAATTAATGAGGTGTTAATGGAATCAACGTTATTCCATAGTGCGTTTGATGACATAGTAATGAAGTCAACATGTTTGATGGTACATTGGATGAGATACTACTGGAGTATTTATAGAAAAAACACGCTAGATGGTACTGCCTTATTTGCCAAGTTGGCTCAATGAGAAAATGTATAGATTATATCTCCTGATACTAGGATGATGATGAAATCAACAATCAAGAATAAGTTTTGGTTGAGACAGGAGATTAAATAATATGAATAGAAAATACTGAGATTCCATGAATAGAATTTGATGCCTTGGATTCTGCAAGGAGTCTAATATATTCGTTTTGTTCTATCTTTACTGATGCAAGCAAGGTCTGAGGTAAAGAAACTAAGACTTAAATGATTTCCATGCAGTTTCAGTAAAAAAAACATTCCAAATTCTCTCAAGTCAGATCACCGGGAGTTTCAAACCAGGTGGATCCAGCGGAAAACACGAAACATGGTAACTCGGATCATAGAGATAGTGAATGGCTGGGCCCTATGTTGCAAGCCCAGTGCTTCATCAGGAGCCAGCATGGAAAGAGAAGCATCCAATCAAGGTGATATTAACTCAGATCATAATCTTTTAAAGACAAGCGAATAGAAAATGGTTTTAGTAATCCAAGGTAGCCTCACACCGTTCCCAAGCACATTAAGATGAAAGTGGCAGCAGGATATCACTACTTGCCTAGGGATGTTTATCACATCAGTCTTGTGAATGAGATCAACATCACAGACTTCCGTGCTTTTGATTTAACCTTTTTTATGTCATTTGGAATTTGCTTCTTCAGGGAACAAAAAACTGTCTCTGCTCTTTTTCTGTGGGTCAGTTTGGGTTCTAATCCTTCAGCCACCATGAAAAATATATTTTAGAAAAATGAAATTAGAAAGGAGGTAAATTCTAAGGGCTATACACCATTTTTCTTGTCCATTCTCAATGTCTATTACATCTTTGAGGTGTAGAATGTTTTCAATTTTATGGACAGTGAATTCGGGGTTAGATAGAGGCATAAGGTTGGGAGAGAATATAAAAATTAAGATGATCCTACCAAGGTGGCCAATTTGATCTCAGAATAAGAGACAAAAGACTAACTACAGCAGGAAATTGATGTCAAGCCAGTTTTTATTAAGGGAAGAGTGTCATAATCAAGCCCCACATCTATCAATTGGTAATCCCAGTGGATTGGTCAGGAAAGCAGGGACTCAACTCATCACTTCTGTTCCTTGTGCCTTGATGTAGAATAGCACTGAGATTAATGCATATGAGGAAAAGGAGATGGAAGAAATGGAGTCGCTGGGGGCATATGCTGAGAACATGGCTACAACAGAAGTGACACGTGATGATGATCTCCACCAAGACACCCTGAGGATCTGGGGCAACATCTGATGCATGCATGAACAATCCATCTTGACAACTAGTTTGTAAATCATCTTCCATTGGTTCTGTTTTGGTTTTCATTTATCTTTGTATTATAAGCATTATGCATTTTATGCCAATTCTCGATCTATGTATAGGACTGTGGAGCATACGCGAATTAGGATCCTGATCATTATATTAAGTTTTAACAACAACACAAAATCCATAAATAGAATCCCACTCCAAACGTTTCAGAATGGGTAAGAATGGAATCGATCATAGAAGCATAAATCGTTTGGGGAATAAATCAGCAAACCAGAGTAGGATTTTTAGAAAAAATCGGCAAAAAATCAGATTTGCAAAAAAATGTAAAAATTTGAAGAAAGGCAGTCAAAAACTACTTTTTTTTAAATATTAAAGGGCATTTCCACAGCATAGATATTGAGAGCAAATAAAACATGGAGTTCAACCCATTAATTGTAGAAAATAGATTTTCATTATTTATATTCATATCGTTGATTACATTGCACAAAACATACCACAATATCATAGATGGAGACAGATGTCGAAATGTCAATTACAATATAGTTTGTGACTTTGTACAAAGTAACCTATAAACTAAGTACAAAGTTCCAAAAAATCAAATGTAGCCAATGACATGCTAGGGGGCACTAGGCCCTGACGATGCTTCTCCTCAAAAAATGTCTGCCCTGACTCCTACAGCAATGAGTCAGAAGGTTGGCTTCTTCCATGACTTCCAAATCATCAGGCTCAATAACATAATCATCAACATCATCATTAGCAAGCGCAACAATCCACTCAAAGTATGGATCAATCTCGTCAAGGTCAGTTGGGGAGTCTACCTCGATAGTTCCTATTTTTGTCCACGTAGAAATAATTATTTGCCTACAAGTGAAAAGCACAACGAATACAACTTCAATTGAGTGCAAGCTACTAAAACTCCTACCTTGAGCTTTATTTAGCTTCAAGCAGAGGTTGTGGTAAACAAATACCAAGTCATTCATTCAATTTTGTGTTAGACAGTTGCGTTTCTTGGAATGTATGTGTTCCAAAAACACTCCAATTATGCTCACAAGTGGTTGCCTAGGTGTGAGATCAAATATTATCCAAGTCTATGAAGTACCTGAGATCAAAATGAATTGTAGAAAATAATTTTTTTCATTTATATTCATATTGATGATTACGTAGCCAAATATTCAATTAACTTTTAAAGAGGGCAGTCACCAAATAGCTAAGTCTATGAAGTAACTGAGATCAAAACCTATCAAACTTTAAAGAGGACAGTCAACAAATAGTTGTCTAAGTCGGATCAAATATTAGCTAAATCTATGAAGTAATTGAGATCAAAATTTATCAGACAACGATCTAGCTACTGTTAGGAATTTATCAAAAGTGGAATTTAACAAAAGTGGAATTTATTAAAAGTAGAAACCGTTTTGAAGTGTTCCAAGACTTCCATTGTGATTGAGGCAAGGAGTTTTGTAGGGATAGTTCAATATTTGAGAAAGCTTATCAAATCATATTCCACAATTGCAATGCTTTATATTCCATAATGGCAATTGGTAAGTCCTTTATATGGGGTAGAATTCAAAAAAAGACATTTGTTTAGTTGAAGTAAAAGATCAGCAAGCCACTGGTTTTGGCAACTACTATTAGGTGGAGATCAATGTTAGTGATCAAATTAAATATATAAATTATAATTTAAAATCATATATATATATATATATATATATATTAAAATTTGAATATATTAATTATATATTATAAATAAATATATACATTATTTTTTAATTTATAATTTATTATATAACTATTAGTAGATATTAATAGTCAATAATAATTTAAATTTTGTAACTATATAATATTAATTATAAACTATAGGGGTTTGTTGCTTCCCCATTAAAGGGTCATCTATAATAGTGCATAATAGTATGATTTTAAAATTAGTGTGTAATAATAATTATATATTTGATTGCATTAGAATCCATGGGGCGAAGCGTGTAGAGAGCTCACTGCGATTTAAAGCAAATTCATTAGCTGCCTCAACACTAGCTCACATGCCCCCCACAATTTAGGATGATTGAGGCCCTTTCAAATTTGGTTGATGACTAACATTGCTCCTCCTACTCCCATGTTTAGGGTTTTCTAGAGGTTGGAAAGAAAACCAAAGGGACAAAATAACAAATTGTTTCTACGCCGATTCCACATTGACTTAGCTTCCATCCTGGAATCAACCCTATTTCTGAGTGATTCAGCAATTTCGTGACTTTTTTTGTAGGGTTTTCATAATTTTGCAATGATTTTATTTTTTTTTATGTTTTTTTTGCCAATTTTTTTGGGATTTTAATATGATTTTAATGCGCTTAAAATAAAAAAAGGTCATCGAAAATTGGGTCAACATTTGGTCAACGATTTTTTCAGGGATTAAATCGGCTGGCTCTAGGATTCAAGATTAATCGGGTATAATCAGGAGTTTTTGCAGATTTCTGCTTCTATGGAATCGATAATTCCCAAAATTCCATGTGTGCAAGTATAGAGCTGTTACTCACATTCTCCTAGATATCAGATGCAAAAAAATACAAACACTATAGATTGACGTCACAAATTCTACCCTAAAATACCAGATCTGCAACTTTGCTTCAACCATTTTAATTGTACTTGAAATGTTGGATGATTATTAATTATAGTCAAAATTAAACATCGCTGTTTTAATCTCTATTCCGAAACCATGCATGAAACTTTCACTTTATATGGCTTCTCAATGGCCATTGAGAGCTTAAAACAAGACTGTTGCAGAACTGGCACATGATGATAATCTCCATAAGACAACCTGAATATCTGGGCTGCATCCAGGGCACGCATGACCAATCCTTACTGATTAGTGGCTTGCAACCCACTCTTTGTTGGTTTTGACTTGGCTTTTGTTTATCTTTGTATTATGGGCATAATGTGTCATCAACCAATTCTCAATCTATGTATAGGACTGTTGGTACTGATCAAAGCAGCTACAAAGAAGGAGAAAGGGCAATATCATGCCTTGTCAGGATGCCACTATCACTTTTCATTGATGATCTCAGAGGATCTGTCAACAAACAACGAACTCAACTTGCCTCTATTCATTATGCTTTCAAGCCAAACAGCACAGAGATTTGTGCACACGTAGACAAGGAGATGGAAGATATGGAGTGGCTGGGGACACAGGTTGAGAAGACAACTACAGCTTAACTAGCACGTAATGATAATCTCCGCAAAGGCACTCTGAAGATCTGGGGAGCATCTATCACATGAATAATCAATCCATCTTGACAAGTGGTTTGCAAACCACTTGCCATTGGATCACAGTCTATTTTCAGTTTTTGTTGTCTTTGTATTAAGGGTATTACATATTTTCATCCAATTCTCGATCTGTGTGTATGACTGTAGGCAGTCAGCCTATTCTTTACTGGGCCTATGGGAATTTTGGTAGGCAACCATGGCCAGTCCAGTACCTGCATGACAATGGTTATGTTAAGATAATGCAAACATACATATGTTTCTTGGCCCCAAAAAACAATGCAATCACATAATCTGAATTTCGCATATGATGTCATTGATTTCTCTTCTGCGAACCTTTATGTTTTCTCTTGCGCTAGAGAGTAAATCATTCTTTTCTAAGTTGAATATGAAGATTGTTTGTTTGTCTGGGCTGTAGCAAGGAAGTTGTAGTGGTCTTCTCTCTTATGATGATTAGGAATCTTACTGAGATGCATTGTCTTCACTAAAGGAGAATTTTGTAAAGTTGAAAATGCTTTTTTGTGTTTTACTTTTTGGTACCACTTTAGTCTTTAAGCATGGCAAGTGATTAGAAAAACCATAGAACATTAGTGTAAACCCTACAAACTCATTGGATGGTTAATTCTCAATTGAATGCATTGCTAATTTGAAAGACTTGATTTTTATATTTCGGCTTATTGATGTATTGTCTAGAAAATGGTTATGTTACCATATAGTATATTTACTGGTTATGTTTATTGATAAGCCTGATGCATAATAGGTTAGTACCATGAGTTATGGTAGATGATATCAGTTCTGCGGTGAAATGCTCCACTTGGAGATGATATAACCAATTCCTTGGGTTGAATTCTGGCACAATCTTCTCCTAACTATTTTTTAAACACGTCTACCAAGCATAGCATACCCTTTTTACTGCAAGGTTCTTGGTTGCATTTTCCATCTATTCTTGTGAGGATCAGGCTGATTTTCATTATGGATATGGTCCCAGTCCTGGCCCTGGTTCCACTCAATGTGTGAACAGTTGGTTTCCACTAGAATACGGCTTGCCTATGCAAAGCATCATAGAACACCCAGCGCAAAACCTGGTCTTTCAAGGAAAAAAATAGATAATAATTTATAAATGTAATTGATGGTAATCAGCTGGCCTTAACTATGAATGTAATGTCTCCAGATTATGATTACCCAAATTTTGTCCTAAGCCACAATTTTTAAGCGAAACAAGTAGGGTTTTGAGATACCTTTCACTTTGATTGAGACCCTGCAAACAAGTTAAGAATCATTTATAATCATGATTCATAATTCATAAAATAGGTCTCTTTAGTTAGAAATAAGCATGTATTAGAAGTGTAGATCTAATCACTAGATTGCTTAAATCAATATAAGAAGACTCAACCATAGAATAGGTAAGATAGGGTGACTTGATAGGGTGCTCTAGAGACCCTCTACCCTAGGCCCAAGAGTGGATATACCATCCCTCTTGGCCTCATGTGGCCCATGCCATCCATATGAGATGGGGTACCTAGTGAGTTGTCCTATAACTGTTCCTCTCAATCTTGCCACTTCTATCCTACTTCCCATGATTGAACATCCTTAGTGCATTCATTTGCCATGATAGAGGGCATGAGAAGTATTCACAATAGGGTGCCCACAAAGTCCATCCTTCATAAGCCCAAAGACAGTGCCCTTTGTACCCCTTTGGCCCCATGGGACTCCCCGATCATATACCATGAGGTGGCATGCTTAGAAGGCGACCTCATCACTATTCCCCTATTTGTAATCCCTCATTTCCCCTACCATGGCTGATTACAGCAGTCAGAGAATATAAATATCCATAACATCTTATACACATCTCCTATATTAAACCATTCCTGAATCAGCAATATATCTATGATACTATGACAAGTAATCATAAAATGCATATTAATTAAGAGGTATCCAGGTGTACACAGAATTATCTTATTATGTATGGCAACCCATACCACAATATATAATTAGCACTGTAAGTCCACAATATATAGTTCGTACTGTAAGTATGTCTGCATTTCTTATGATTCAATTCTCTTATCTCATCCCATGCCTTCCACTAAAGGAACTTCTACCTTATATAGCCGCTGGGAGGAAAGACAATGAGTCGCAACCCAAGAGGGGTGTCTTCTCAAATAACCGCTGCCTCCTCAAACTAACCATGTGCTTCTTCATTGGTATTGTGGCTATTGCTTAATGATTGGTTAAGGACTTAAGATCGCTGATAGCAAAGGAATATTGTAGAAGATGAATAACTTAATCATCTTCATGATTAATAAGATAATTTCTAGTAATATATACCTGTTTTTATCTCCTCGGAACTCTCGTCTATCTCAGAACCTCAATTTCTCCATAGGTGAGCTTGATCAATACAAAACGTAGGTGAGCTTGATCATTCTGCAACTATTACTTCAATCGATATCAAATTGTTGACATAGATGTGAAGGCATGTTTTATTATGGCAGAAATTCTGAAGTCTCCCTATCGTGAGACAATTTCATATCAAAATCTGGATATGAGAGATTTTATAGTAATATCATTTCCAATTTGATGATTGATTGATTGATTGAATGAATGAATTCCTTTGATTTGATGATTTGAGGTATTGGTAAGTGATGCTTAGGTGATTGTTAATTTAATAGACTGATGCTTGATTGCTGAACTGTTTGCTTCTTTGATCACAAGGAAAAGTGACAATTGGTATTGATTTGATGTTTGTTTGCTTGATCTTGCTGATTGATTGATATCATGAGGGATTAATGATTGCTGGTTGAATAAAGGATTTGTCTTGATGGATTTATGAGTGGCGATCGATAGGTGATCCTTTAATGCTTGGAATGAGTTCTCCTTTATACTTTCTTGGTGAAAGGGTCACCACCTTTCATAAGATTTGAGTAGCCACTTTTCATTGTTGCTTTTGAGAATCATAAATAACTCTCCAAAATCATCTCCCTTGGATGCCCTCCTAAAATGAATCCTTCTCCCTTTTACATGGAAACTCCAATATGGACTAAAGCTTGGATCAAAAGTCTAACACCAAAAATCAACATTTTCTTTTGGATGATGATCCAAAATAAAATCCTTACAATTGATAACCTCAAAATCAGAGGTATGTATTTGCCTAGCATGTGTTTCTTGTGCAGGAAAGAGGAAGAAACTGTCAACCATTTGTTCATCTGTTGCTCCTATTCTGCTGAAATCTGGGCCTTGATTCTGAAAACTTTCAATATTGAATGGGTCCTCCCTTATGATATGTTGAGCATGTTCAGCTCTTGGGACATCAACATTAAGAATAAACATATCAAAAGAATTTGGCAAATTGCTCTGCCCCATATCACTTGGGCTATATGGAAAGAGAGGAATGATAGAATATTTAGAGACAAGGCCAATAGCCCAAAGATTCTATACAGAAAAGTTAGAAGCATGATATCTGAAAATTACAAGATTCTAGAAATCAAAGACAATTCTAAAATGGAAAAGGATTATGTCATTCTGAAGAACTGGTGCATTCAAACTAACTGTGATAAACATCCTAATCCTAGGGATAATGTAAATTGGGAGTCCCCCTATGGGTTGGATGAAGATCAATTTTGATGGTGCCTCCAAGGGTAATCCCGGAACTGTCGGATGTGGAGTTGTGATCCGTGATGATATGGGAATATGCAAAGCTATTAGAATGATACCTATAGGGATCCAAAATAATCATGTGGCTGAAGCAATGGCTCAATTACAAAAAAATCTGGGTCGAAGGGGATTCTTTGAACATAATAAAGAGCCTTAATGAGATATCGACTCCTTCTTGGTCGATAGATAATATCATTAAAAACTCTAAGGATATTATAAGATCTTTAACAAATTGTGTTATTACCCGTGTATCGTGAAGGCAATGGGGCTGCTGACTGGGCGGCCAACTATGCATGCAACAATGATAATATAACAACTTGGCTAAATGAGACCAGTATTCCGTATGATTTGAAATCATTAATACTTAAGGAGAAGATCCACGGAAATCAAAGAAGTGAAAAAATTTTAAATAATGATGAAGAAAAACACGAGTTGTATAAGTATTAGTAATGGGAAGGCCATATCTATTGACGCCATCTGCCTTCATAATAGCACTTCACACGGATTATGGGTCACTTCGCACAAGAGTATTAAGTTTGAAGGCTGGGCAAAGAGAAGAACAAAACAAGAAAAAAACCAGAGCAAAAATTGCAAATGGGAGGCAAGAAAAAAAGAGATGAACCCTCAAGCTGTAAAGAATGGAAGCAGAATGAGGCTGTCTGGGATATTCTCTAGAAAGATGGCTTCGCTGGGTATATGGAGAAACTCCAATGTCGGGACCCAATGGTTACGAATTTCTTTATGAAGAATTGGAAGAATGGAAGAATTCACTTCCAAAATCTGTGGGTGGACATTAATGAAGACCTAATTGCAGAGGCCACGGATTTACCCCAGAAGGGCATGAAATTCTACTGGGACCAGAGCTAGTCGGATAGGGCTCGGGCTAGATTTCCTCAGGATGATTCTGAGGCTGCAAGATTGGTTAAGAAGGTAGTTGGCTTCATAAGCCCTAACAATATTAGTCGCCCGTGGAGATTCATTCTATATGCAACTATTAGTTATTTAACTTTAGATGGCAGATTTTCTAGGGCCTACGAGCACCATTTTGTAATTTTAAACCATTTTAGGCATGATGAGAAGATAAGCATATTGTTTTATCTTATTATTTCTCTGAATCATATCATGAAAAAGATTCAATATGACCCTTTTGGTGATCACGGGTCACATCAAGGGTTAATGGTGCTGATTTACAGAAATCTTAAAATGAAAAAGGTTGAAAGACCAATTCTCAAAGGTAATACTCCTGGTGATGAAGAAACAGAGGAGTGTGATTCAGGAGACAAGTTCAATGCAGATACTGAAGATGAGATGAAGAATACTCCTAAAAGGAAAGGGTATGTGAAAGGGAGTTCTTCCAGCAAGAATCCTGAAAATAAACAGAGGTGGGATGGCTCGGATGAGGAGTTTGAGCTTGAAGCAACCAAGACTGAGGATGAAGAAATCAATCCGAAAGGTGGTAAAAGAAGACTTCCTTTTACTAGAAAGAATATTTCTATTGTCAAAAAGGAGAAGGGTAATGCCAAAAATAAGGGTATTGTGGAGTCTTCGGATGAGGAGGACGATTTAAATGAAAGCCTGGTGATCATAAAGAGGAAGAAGATGAAAAATGATGAAAAAAGAGGGGATACTTTGGATAACATTGGAAGGGATAAGGGCACTAACTTTGTTAGGGTGGACACTCAAGGTAAAAAGCTGGAAGGTGCAGACAAAACTGAGGTCAATAATGATAAAAGCAGCAAGAGGGATGGGCTGAACATTGATCAGGAACATAAAGATTGCATCCTTTCTTTTGGTAAATTTATGGCCACTTTAGCCCAGGACTGTGTATCTATGAAAGCAGTTATTAAAGAGCAAGGTAAAATGGTGAATATGATTAAGGCGGCTACATTTGGTGAGAAACCTATGGCCTCTTGCCTGGAAGACTAGATGGAAGTTGTGCAAAAAGGGGAGGCTTTCGGGGAGCTAGGAGGTACTATGTTGGCTATAAAAGATAAATTACACAACATGAGTAAAGAAGCTGAGGAAAACCGCCATGAAGCTAGAATTTCTATCCTGGAAGATAAAGTTGAAAAATTGGAGAATACCTTGAAAAAGATAAGTGATCAAAGCTTTAACATTTTGAAAGCTTTTGTTGATCACAGCAAGAACATTGTTGAGAAAATGGAGACTAACAGAGGGGAAGACAGTAAAGATACTAAAGAGGGTGCGAGAACCCATGCCAGCCTCAAGAAAAAAGATGCAGAACTTGAAGAACTGAAGATTTCGGTCGGCAACATGGAACTTCTGGCGGAGCGGGCGAAAGATCTGAGGGACAATTGCTAGTTGTCTCTATCTTTTCGGTTGTCTTTCGTGCTGTCTTTTTTTGTTGTGTTGCCTCTTTCTGTGCTTTTATGTTTGTGTTGCTCGTTGTAAGGCCGAGGGCCCCCATTTCCTTTTGGTTTGATTCTCCTTGAAGGTTGATCAGCATTGTATATCCTCTGATCTTTTGTACAAGGTTTCGGGACCTTTCAAATCCTTCTTTTACTTAATCAGCACACCTCTTCACCATATTGCCCTTTGCAATGGTCACACCCTTTCACAATCACCCTGTTTTGAAAGAGTCGCAACCCTTCATCAATTCTTCCCACTCCAATCTTCTTCCAGTAATCCTTCTTTGGTTCCCATGCTCCCTTCTTTTTTCTTTTCTCCTCGTCCCCTTTCAAATGAACTCTCCTCCCTTTTATATCTTATGTTGAGGGAGTCACAACTCTTCATTATGTATCCCTTGACCTTTCATTAACTTAACTACGTGTACTTATATTACAATATATCTTATTATTATTTATATTTATTTATTTTTTTTATTTTAATTTTATTATTATTATTTATTATTAATTCCTATTTCAGAAAGAGGGCATTACACTGAAATCCTTAATGACTAGCAAGTGAGATTTTGACATCCACGTTGATATTAAGTTGAATGATGATGCCAGCATTCAACCCATGTTAATGATAATTGATCATTCAAAAGACAGTCCCTCTCTTTTAACAATATTTTTCCTATTTTTCTTGGCTTGTCACGTGGTCGCATAGATGTCCTACATTTGTCAGCTGACCATTTAAATTTCATAACAGATTTTATTTAGGGAAAGTTGTATTCATTGAAGAGTTATCCTGTCTACAATTGTGGATTACCACTGGTTTACCTTTGGTAATTTAGAAAATGTATTCATGTTTCATCAGATTCAATGTCTTTGGATATACTAAGCTTATTTCAGCGTGCAAGCTTGAGTTTGTAATTTATGTACAAATTTTTCCTTTACGATATACTTACCCACATTTCATATTTTCAACAAAAACAATATTACTAATGATTGATGTCCCAATTGTTGTTATTAATTTGAGATTTCCATGGATTGTGATAGGCCAATTCCCTGTAAATTGATTCCATACAATTCCTTGATAAATTATGAAAAATCCTATGGCTTGATTGTTAACTTGCATAACTTAGTATACAAAACACTGGATGTTCAATGGTAGATCACTTTTATCATTGAAAGCTTAGTATTCTAAGAATCTAAACCAACTCACAATGCATGAAATTATTTGACATCCTGGGTACAAAAAACCTTGCTCTGACCCTTCCAAGTGGGATTTCATTTTTTGTAGGCCTCCTTATTTGCTTCAACTTCTCACTGGAAGGAGTTGGAAGTTCCATCCTGAAAAACAATCCCCAACTAGAAGGCTCTGTTTACTTGAAACATTGACTACGAAACAATAGAAGTTTTCCATCACTTTATGGAAAAGCTTTGTTGGCATTCCAAAATTGAGTGACATTACCTACCAAAATGGATTGTAAGAAATGCTGCCCCATCCATAGAAAGGTCACAAAAGATAATACTCAGCCCACTCCTCCTGCACCACCTACCTCTAGCTGGATAATTCGTGTTGAGCAAAAAGAAGATGTGGCTCATATACTTCAAGCTTCAACGAATTCGCAAGGCTTAGAATTATTGCAATCATTGTCAAAGGATAAAAACCCAAAGAGGTGCAAATTTGAATAACATATAAGTTATCCAGAAAATTAATCCCCTTGCCAGCTTCTACAAGAATAACATATTGATGTGTTGATTGGAAGTGAACGAGACAAATATCTTTTACTCTACCTTTACATCGGGGGAAGAAGAGGCGAGTTTTGAATTGCATCTTTCTTCTAACTTGACTCATTTGAAACTGTAACAGGTTCCCACCAAATGTCCTGGTCATGCAGTCGTGGTCCTAAGATTCCTGGTACCACTTGATTAGCTACCATTTCAGCGTCTCTCAAATGGTTTCATTGTGGTCAATCTGTGACCTTGGAGGATAGGTGATAAATCTAATAAAGGATACCTTAGTTTTGTAGAAGCTTCAAATTCATGAATTTATTTGAAGCCCAAACCTATTGACCAAGTACTCTCCTCAACTGTTCTTTAAATAAAGCTACCCAACGTTAAATTACATTTATTTGTATAAGCAGTTATGAAAACTGTTGAGAGAATATTAAATGTACTTCCCATTTTTTCATGAGCACTCAGAAGAATTTGAGCCCACCCAAAACAAATTGAATTGGCCCCTGACTATGCAAGTTTTGCAATTCTTGTTAAAAATATGAACCAAAAGTATGCAAATTAAACAGTAAAAATAAAAGCAATAAAATAATAGGACAATGCTCAGAATTATCCTGGGAAAACCCTCCTCACCAAGGGTGAAAAACCCAGCCAACCAAAATGAAGATCCTTTATTATAATCACAAAAGTCTGAATACAATATTCAGAAATTCTGAGTCTCTTAACTTGTACAAAATGAGAACTCAGATTTTATTCTCAACTTCACAATTATGCTAAAGACATCAAACACAATGACTTCATTATTTCAATGATACAATCTTCATACTCTTGATCGAACACACTTCATCTACAAATAAAAGTTACAGCCATAATACATAGACGGCATCCCAAAATATGATAAACACATATAAAAGTCTCTTATTTCTGAGAATGACGGCAATCACATAATAACAAACTCTTTGCAAAATAGTATAAGCACAAACTGATTGAATGATTATTATCACAACACTCAACCGAAGAACAACAAAAGTTTGCCATAGTATAGAAAATAGCTCTTTCCATCGTAGACCAAGGAAACACGCACCAACCAAATAAGGAGATGAAGAGTATCTTTTAACCGCAAGACTCTTAGAATGACCACAAACTGCTTCTTGAGGTTTCACGTGAGAGACTTGCAATGACGCGAAAGTCTAGTATAGCCACGCAATTAATAACTAAACCAAATGAAGCGCTAAAGCTTCTCGACACATGAAGACCATCAGGTGCCAAGTATAATAAGTATAGAAGATTAATGTCAGCGGTACATATAAAATGAATGCCAACCACAATACCCAAGCGCAAGGAACCATGTCACAACAAGGTATCAATAGAAATGAACAGAGGTATGAAGTCTCTCAAAGCTAAATACTTCAATACTCCCTCTTAGCAAGAGAGAGTTCTTCAATTTGTCATCTCATGACAAGTGCAACTAGCTGCAATCAAAAGAATGTCAACAAAATCTCATTATAGATTTTCTCAAAACAAAATTGTTATCATAGCATAACAATATTCACCATAGCTACTCCTAGAGAGTGAGAAATAACACAATATAAGTCATAGAGTCACACATATGACTTCCACCATGGCTACTCCTAGAGGGTGGATCCACCATAGCTACTCCCAGAGGGTGGAAACAAGGGATTTCACCTCAAACTTCTCTCACAGAAAACTCGTTAACAAGGAATTGCACCTCGAACTTCTCTCGCAGAGAAGAACTCATTAACAAGGGATTGCACCTCGAACTTCTCTCGTAGAAAAGAACTCATTAACAAGGGATTGCACCTTGAAATTCTCTCGCAAAGAAGAACTCATTAAACATATACAATGAATCACTGAGCTGAGACTCTCTCTCAGCAAGACCAACATTCTCAACAATATCAAGCTTTTCTCTAGAATAACAAAACTTCACCCTTGGAAGTGGCTTGGTAAGAATTTCTGCAGTCTGCTCCTCTGTAGAAATGTACTTAAGTTCAACTGCTTTACTTTGAACCATGTCTCTCAAGTAATGATACTTAATTTCCACAACTTTAGTTCTATCATGAAAGACATGATTAACTGAAAGCTTCACACAGCTTTGGTTATCACAAAATATCACTCTAGGATCCATAGGCTGCCCAAACAAGCCTGCAATCAATTTTCGAAGGCACACAACTTCTCTTGCAGCCACACATGCTGCAACATACTCTGCTTCAGCTGTACTTTGAGCCACACAAGATTGTTTCCTGCTGCACCAAGAAACTACAACTGAACCTAGGCTGAAACAACATTCTGAAGTACTCTTTCTATCAGGTACACAACCTGCCCAATCTAAATCAGAGAAACCTTGTAAGTTCAGCTCTACACATGAAGAGTATTTTAGACCAAAACCCGTTGTACCACGAACATATCTCAATATATGTTTTGCTGCCACAAGATGAAGTTGCCTTGGTTCACACATGAACTGACTCAAAGTATTCACTACATGACAAATAACAGGCCTTGTATTCACCAAATACATTAATGAGCCAAATAACTACCTGTACATAGAAGGATCAACTAAATCTGAAAGTGTTGCCTCCTCATGTAACTTTTTCAGATTTGCTTCCATAGGAGTCCGAGTAACCATTGACTTGCACTCTAACATGCCAAACCTTTTCAATATATCAATTGCATATTTTCCTTGACTTAAAATAATTTCATTTTCTCTTTGCCACACCTCAAGCCCAAGGAAATAATGAAGAAGACGAAGATCTTTCATTTTAAATTCAAAAGCTAACTCCTTGCATTTGACAATGAAATCATTATCACTCGTAAGAAATAAATCATCAACATAGAGCACAAGAATCAACACTTTTTCATCACATACCTTGAAGTATAAATTTGGATCAGCATCATTCTTTAGGAAGCCCAAACTCAAAAGATAATCGTCAATTCTCTCATACCAAGCACGTGGTGCTTGTTTAAGGCCATACAAGGCCTTTTTCAGCTTACACACATAAGGGTCTTTGTCATTAATTACAAACCCTTCTGGCTACTCTATATAAACTTCCTCTTCAATAATGTCATTCAAGAATGTTGTTTTCACATCCATTTGATGAAGCCTCCGACCCTTAACTGTTGCAACAACTATGATTGATCTAATAGAGGTATAACGAGCTACGGGTGCAAAGGTCTCATCATATTCTATACCTTCTTTTTGTGAGAAACTTCTAGCTACAAATCTTGCCTTGTATTTTTCTATACTTCCATCTGCTGCATGCTTGATTTTGAACAGCCACTTAGAAGAAACCACAGATTTATTTTCAGGCCTAGGAACAATGTCCCATACATCATTCTTGATGATGGATTGGTACTCTTCCATCATGGCATCCTTCCACACTTGTTGATTTGAAGCATCTTCAAAATTAGATGGTTTTGAAGCAATAATGTGACTCATCAAAGTCACATGACCTGCAAATTTGTGAGGCCTTTTACTCTCTCTAAAAGTGCCACGAGGGGCTGCATATTTTTCAGCCTCTTCCATACTATTTTTAGCCCATAAAGGTCTTTTCTTACCAGCTGAAATATTACTAGAACCTACTGAGTTATCAATAGGATCAACTAGAACAATAGGATCAGCAAACTCTTCTAAATCTGAGTGCTCCCTCTGAATCTATGGTAGATTTGGAACAGCCATGTCTATATCTTGAGAAGGCTCAATATCATTTGATAAAATTTCCAAATTGGATTCTTTGGATTTATTGCAAGCTACAACCTCATCAAAGGTAACATCCCTGTTGATTTCAATTTGTTTTTGCCCTAGAATATAAATCCTGTAAGCCTTAGAAGATTCACTATATCCCACAAATATATCTTTCCTTCCTAAAGGCTCTAGCTTGGATCTTTTCTCTTTAGGAACATGAATATAGACAGGACGTCCGAAAATCCCAAGATGACAGATGTTTGGTTTGATACCTGTAACAGCTTCTTCTGGAGTAATGTTATCTAGAACATGATGAGAGTTGCGATTTTGAATATACACTGTTGTCCTACATGTTTCTACCCATAAAAATGTTTGAAGACTCTGATCATGGATCATAGCCTTCACTGCCTCAACTATTGTCTTGTTCTTTCTTTCAGCTGTACCATTTTGTTGAGGATTATAAGGGACACAAAACTCCCTCTTAATCCCAGCTTCAACACAAAAAATATGAAATATTTCAGACACATATTCTTCACCATTATCTGATCTTAGAACCTTAATTCTCTTGTTAGATAGATTTTCAACAAGTGCTTTGAATTCTTTAAATTTGGACAACACTTCATCAGATCTTTTGACTTAAGAAAATATATCCAACACTTACAAGAAAAGTCATCAATAAATGTAACATAATACCAATAACCACTAAGAGAAGCAACAGACATGGGACCACATAAATCAGGATGGATTAACTCTAGGACTTCCTTAGCTCTACTTTCACTACTATGAAAAGTACTTTTAATATTCTTACCTAGAATGCATCCCTTGCATACACCTTCATGATTTTGATTCAGCTTTGGAATATCATCAACAACCTTCTCCATAGAAGACAAAGTTCTGAAATTTAAGTGACCCAATCGCTTATGCCACAACTCACTTGAGTTTGAAGAATCATGAGCTAAAGCAAGAATAGGATGAGCTGAAAGTTTGTAGAGACTATCATGGCGAACACCAATAACACGAGCTGATTGAGAATTTGAATTCTTCCAAGAAAGAACTTTTCCATCAGCAAAGGCAACATGATAACCTTTGTCCTCTAATGCTGAAATAGAAATCAGATTTCTTTTAATACCAGGAACAAATAAAACATCACTTAGATGAAGAGGGACACCTGAATCCAACTGAAAGGATGTAGAACCAGCACCCTTCACTGAATAACAAGCATCATCACCAATAATGACTTGAAGATGAGAATCTTTTTTCTTCAAGTTGATGAGATGCTCACGATAACCAGTAATGTGGCGAGATGCTCCACTATCAATCAGTCATGTATCACTATTTGTAGGGACATAACTAGATAGTGCAAAAATAAACAAGAACCCTTCAGAATTATCGCTACTCCTTTTGAGGAGAAGAATTCTCAACATTACCAGCAGTTGCTTGAGGCTTTGGCCTTGAAGTACAATCATGAGCAAAGTGTCCAAACTTATCACATCTAAAACATTGGATCTTAGAAAGATCCTTATTCTTTTTCTTAGCATCAGGAGTTGAATCAGAATTCTTCTCTCTATACCTTTTTGAAATTAGCTCTTCTATCTTTGCCTTTGGAAGTATGGGCAGCAAGAACATGATCATCTTCATGATCATTTTTGCGACCATTGCCTCTAGCCTCTAACCTGCATTCTTCTTGAATGCAATCAGCCCTCAATCTGTCAAATTTAGGAAGATCATCTCTTCCACTAACACCTTGAATGAATGATTCCCAAGAGTGGGGAAGACCATTCATAGCAAGCATTACCAAATCTTTATCAACAAATGATTCACAAATAACACTCAGCTGATCTTTTAATTCAGTAATCTTCATAAAATATGAAACCGCTGATTCTCCTCTAGCCATTTTAACATGTAGAAGTTGACGACGAAGGGCTAGAGCTCTACTAGTGTTGTTAAATTCATACAGATCCTTCAATGTTTGAAACATATCTTTAGCTGAATTCAACTTAGAGATAATAAGAACAAGATGATCTTTAATTGAATCAATCAAAATCTTCTTGGCCATGATTTTGTTCTTTTTCCATGTAGCTTTCTCAGCTTCTATAGAAGGTTCAGCTTCTATAGAAGGTTCAGGTACATCAGAATTAACATAGTCGAGAAGATCATTTTCCTCAAGTGAAATCAGAATTCTAAACTTCCATGAAGAAAAATTTGAAGAACCATCCAATCTATCTTCCACTTTCAAACCGTTCACCATTGTTGCTAGCTGAATCAAAATCACAGAAAAGAGTAATAGAAAAACAAACACTTCTAGTTCTGGATCATTTCTTTAGACCCGCTCTAATACCATGTAAAAAATATGAACCAAATCCAAATTAAACAATAAAAATAAAGCAATAAAATAATAGGACAATGCTCAGAATTATCCTGGGAAAATCCTCCTCACCAAGGGTGAAAAACCCAGCCCACCAAAATGAAGATCCTTTATTATAATCACAAAAGTCTGAATACAATATTCAGAAATTCTAAGTCTCTTAACTTGTACAAAATGAGAACTCAGATTCTATTCTCAACTTCACAATTACGCTAAAGACGTCAAACACAATGACTTCACTATTTCAATGATACAATCTTCATACTCTTGATCGACCACATTTCATCTACAAATAAAAGCTACAGCCGTAAGACATAGACGGCATCCCAAAATATGATAAATACATATAAAAGTCTCTTATTTCTGAGAATGACGGCAATCACATAATAACAAACTCTTTGCAGAATAGTATAAGCACAAACTAATTGAATGATTATTATCACAGCACTCAACCGAAGAACAACAAAAGTTTGCCATAATATAGAAAATAGCTCTTTCCATCGTAGACCAAGAAAACACGAACCAACCAAATAAGGAGATCTCTTAGAATGACCACAAACTGCTTCTTGAAGTTTCACGTGAGAGACTTGCAATTACGCAGAAGTCTAGTATAGCCACACGATAAATAACTAAACCAAATGAAGCACTGAAGCTTCTCAACACATGAAGATCATCGGGTGCCAAGTATAATAAGTATAGAAGATTAATATCAGCGGTACATATAAAATGAATGCCAACCACAATACCTAGGCACAAGGAACCATGTCATGAACAAGGTATCAACAGAAACGAACAGAGGTATGATACTATGAAGTCTCTCGCAGCTACATACTTCAACAATTCTAAGCTCAAATCCTGACAACTCTGGGTCAGTATCAATCAAACTCTCACATTAATGGAAGACTAAAAAAATCAAGATCTTTACAAAACCTAAAAGTTTTTCTATTTTTGAATCCTAAAATTTTCCTAGTTTTTGGAGCTCTCTTAGAAAAATTAACTCTGTGGCTGCTAGAACTCAACAAAGATACTTATCAACTGGTGATAGAATATGTGTTGAAATGGACATAAAAGGAAAGGCCTATCTAGGGAAATGCTTTTGGAATTCCAAAATAATCTCACTTATCAACTGGTGATAGAATATGTGTTGAAATGGATATGTAAGGAAAGGCCTTTCTAGGGAAATGCTTTTGGAATTCCAAAATAATCTCCATCATTTTCTGCTCACAGATGCTAAAAATTCTCATACAGTCAAATCCAGAAACAGCAACAGTTAACATTATGGATTTCGGAAATCTAATGTCATTAAAGGAATATGGGTTGGTGTCTGGATTGTTCACAACACAGAAATAACACTTCACACATATATTCCCATCTCCTGGGCACAATTGATTACATAGCAGTTGTTAAAAATTATACAGTACATATATTCAGGTTGGGGGGTGTGCCATATACCTTCTACTTTTCCTGTTGCTTTTCTAGTTCTAAGAGTTAATAGCAGTCTTTCTCAATCACTGTATTATTCACATTTACTGCTGTCAAGTCATGTCTCAATATAGTACAAAGCAAAGACAAAATCTATTTTAAAAAATACACTTCAACTATACTATACATTATAACTAAACAATGAAAGATAATAGTTTTGTGATAGAATAATTCTGGCAACAATCGATCATATCATCCAATGACTCGATGGATTTATGTGAATAAGATAGTAATCTTATTCACACTTCCTTTTCTGTGAATTAATGGCCAAACTGTTAGACAGCCTTTTTAAAAAGAAAAAGGAAAATGGTGGATGAAGGAGTTAACTTATTTTGAAAAGCTTAATAAATAAAATAAAAAAGACATTATTTGCCACTAATTAGGCTGCGATTATGGTGTACCCAAAACTAGTAGTATAATTTGCTTTAAAAATTAGGTCAATTAAAGTATAAATCTTTATTTCTATTTTTTTATGGGAACAATTGTTTTCCACAAATATCAGCACCTTTAATATGGGCACCTTTGTATTCTTTATGCAGATTAATATGATGAGGAAGTAAAAGTCATTCTTCAGCCATGCTGCCACAAATAGAAATATTCAGTCTGTCAAAGTCACCCATGGGTTAAACCTAGCTTAATTGACCTCCAGGAAATTTGAACATTGGTGGATTACATAATCATAAAATGTGCCATCATCGGCATTTCAATTCCTCTCATTTGATTACTAAACTCATACGCTTAAAGTCAGAATATAAAACTAATATACTTGGCTATGGACTCGATGAAAAACCGGACCTATTTCCATGTTGAGAATGTTAATGAAAAGTTTAAAAAATAGTCATGCTTAGTGACAGAAATCAACCCTAGTCTAGTGGGCTGTGCTCTAGTATAAAGATGATCGACTTCAAACCCTTCCGAACTTTCTCCCCTGTTAATTATGTGGCTGTGTCATTAACCAAATCACCATTGAACCAAGACAGATGCAAATTCTTTTGTTAAGTTTTCGCAGAAGAGATACACTTTAGTTCTCCTTTCTTGGCTGACAATGCTATTTTGTACACCACTATACTACCTATACGTCATTCCCTTATTTAAATTGAGAAAATAAAAAAAAACCTGCTAAAAACAATGTCCAACCCTCAACAACTAATTAGAGAAAATCCCTTCCTCTCGCCCAACAATCCCAAATAATCAGCGGCAAATACAAGAAAAAATTATTTAAAACTAACGCGCGTGTTTATTTAAATCTGTTAAAGAATTCTCTGTCTTCCCTGTTTAAAACTCAGATTCGATGGATATAAAAATAAAACAAAAAATCGGCGTGCTAACTACTTGAAGAAAGAAAAATCCCTGCAAAAATCTAATTTTAGAGTAATTTTCAGTGGAGTGACAAATTCAAGCGAAACTGCACCAGATTCATTACCAACTGCTGACAGGTTACCTGGAGCTCGCCTTGAACCAATGACGATACATTTGAGAAGAGATCAAAGAGAGCTTGAGCAAGTGCCTTCTCCTTCTCGTCCTTCTTCTCCGACTCCATAATTTTGAGCAATAAAAGCTCTGCCTGTAACTTTTTAAATCTCCATTTTCAGCGCATCCATATTTGGAAAATATACTGTAGCACAATAACTGGTTTTCCTACCTAGGGGAAAGGACCCAGTATTTGAACAGGTTTGAATGGTTGTGACGGTTGTTAGTATTGTTTAATCCAATGACAATACCAATATAACCTAGGGCCGTTTGGTTGAGGGGTGGAATTGGAATTGAACGGGAATTGGCATTTCTGAATAGGGTTATGCAAATTCTAATTTTGGGTCATTTTGAGCATTCCACGATTCCTTCTCAGAGCTGGAATTGGAATTGAAAATTGGAATTGGAATTGAAAGTATTATTTTGGGAAGGAAAATTCATTCCCATTTTTGTTTCAATAATGTATATTATTTTGCTATAAGGATGTGTGTGTGTGTGTGTGTGTGTATACACACATGTATATATACACACATATGTATGTATATATGTCTATATATGTGTATACACATACACATATGTGTGTATATGTGTATACATGTGTATATATATGTGTGTATACACACACGTGTATGTGTATATATACACACATGTTTGTATATATACACACACGTGTGTATATCATGTGTATGTGTATATATACACACAAATGTGTGTATGTGTGTATATATACACACATATCATAAGTGTATATACACAAATGTATGTATATATGTGTATACACATACACATATGTGTGTATATGTGTGTGTGTATACACACATGTGTATGTGTATATATACACATGTATATATACACACATGTTTGTATATATACACATGTGTGTATACATACATGTGTATATACACACACATGTGTGTATATCATGTGTATATATACATGCAAATGTGTGTATATGTGTATATACACACATATATGTGTATATATACATATGTGTATATACACATGTGTGTGTATATACATGTGTATATATGTGTACATGTGTGTATATATACACATGTGTATGTGTGTGTGTATATACACACATGTGTGTGTATATACACACACATGTATATACACATATGTGTATATATACACATGTGTGTGTATATACACATGTGTATACACACATGTGTGTGTATATACACACCCATATGTGTATACATATGTGTGTATGTATATACACATATCTGTATATATGTGTATGTGTGTATATATACACATGTGTGTGTGTGTATATGTGTATGTGTGCAAAAACAAAGTTCCAATTCCAATTCCAATTTTGTGGAACCAAACGCAGAATCTGCATCTTCTCAATCATCTTCCAGGTGAACCAAACAGGACAGCCTAATTCTAGAATTCATTTTGAGAATAGCCCAATTGCCAGAATGGATTCAATTCCAAAATTGGCAATTCCAGCATGCACAAATTCCACGAAACAAACGGGCCCCTATTGATTGAACAACAAGATTCTAATTTTTATGTAGTTTTTTATTAATAATTATAATATAATAAATTATTTAAAATTTATATAGCCTATATCATTGACAAGTAATGGACAAACTACAGTCATTGTGTGTTTATGGTCAAACAATATAAAATGTTATTTTTGAAAACTCAGATTACTCTACACACAATATAATGAAATATGTATAAATTATTATACTTGATATTGTACAAATTTGCAACAATGCAA
>MU225027.1:2038949-2050158 GCA_018584345.1 Thuja plicata | reverse complement strand
TTTTAGGTTTTAAATGATTAAAAATAAAATAAGATGTGTAAATTAAATAGATAATGAGAAAATAAATAAAGAATACATTTATATAATTATTAATGTTGTCTAGCATAATTAATAAATACTACTTGTTGATATATATATTCCATTTTCAAATTTAACATATCAACATGTTCAATTATTGGGACATTTTCAACCAAAGATCGGGGGTGCTAATTGACTATGATAGGTAGGGGATTAGAAAACTGCCATTTTTGACACTTTTTGCTTCAACAATTAAAAACTATATCAAATATGATAATCACGACCCAAAACCTTAGTTATAAGCAATTAACTAGTTGATAAAGACATCATAAGATTTTTGGACAATTTTGTCATCGTTAAATTAGGGTTTGATAAGCCCGAAGTTAGGGTGCACGACTACTGGGTCCTCTCCCCTAGGTGCACTATGTTTTATGGGAATTAATATTTGATTTACCTTGATCCGTTTCAGATCAGATATGTAAACTATATTTCCAAGTTCTTTTACCTCTACCTTATTCATTAATTATGCAAAGGTAACTTGCTATTTTTTATTTCATAGCTGGAAAAAATAAACTATGTGAGAAGAGGGTTGTCAATTATTCGATAAGAGAAAGTCATTTCCCGTAGCAAAGCTCACACACAAAGCCTATCAGCTTAATTGGATTAACTTTCTTTTCTTGAAATTTTAATATATTTTTCTAATATTTATATGATAAAAATATAATTTAATTTAAATGTTATTGGTTGAATCTTTTAAGATGTTATTATAGTCTTCACATAATATAAATGCTTGTCTAATGAGTTGGTTCTCACAATCAATATTTTTCTTCATTTATTAGTGAGGTATAGCATCATACATGTTGTGATAGGTTAAAAATAAACTAATAGAGTCACTCAATGAATGAAGCTCTTAGGATCACTTGTAACCAAAATTTCTTTCTATGGGAGAGAAAAGAAAGAGCATATATTTGTAATAATGGATGCAACATAATATTTTATCAAATTGTGATCAATGCATTACAATGCAATGGATTGATATTAGAAAGAGAACCCCTTGGATATATAGTCAAGGTGAAAAATAGGATTAGACAAGATCGTGACAACTAAGACTTGTAGAGAGATTCTTAGAACCTAAGTAAACTTAACTTGTAAATATGACCTACGAGGTGAACTAGCTAGGTAAAACACCTTATCCAGACCAACACTCCCCCTTAAGTGCAATTTAGGGAGGAGTATGCAAATGCAAATGATGTCTCTTAAAGACGATGAAACTAAGAAGCCTGTTGGGACAAAACTCCTCCACAAAAGAGAGATGAAAATGGAATGTTCTCAACGAAGAATGAGAAAGACAAAATCTAATGACTGGAGCTCTTAGGATCACTTGCAACGAAAATTTCTTTCTATGGGAGAGAAAAGAAAGAGCATATATTAGTAATAATGCATGCAAGATAATATTTGATCAAATTGTGATCAATGCATTCAATGCAATGGATTGATATTACAAAGAGAACCCCTTGGATATATAGTCAAGGTGTGAAATTGGATTATACAAGATCATGGCAAGTGTTTCATTCCTATGACATGAAACAACAAATATTAAATGACCTAGGACACAAGAAGTAAATGACAAAAGATAAGATTTTAAGACAACTAAAACTTATAGAGAGATTCTTAGAACCTAAGTGAACTTAACTTGTAAATATGACCTATGAGGTGAACTAGCTAGGTAAAACACCTTATCCAGACCAACACTCCCCCTTAAGAAGAAGAAGAAGAAGATGATAATTCTGGAATTCATGGGAAATCACGAGGAAAAGCAAAGAGCAAGAGTTTTCAATCTAGAGGACCAAATGATTGTTGGTACTATGGGAAACCAGGTCATAGGAAGAAAGATTGATTGTCTCAGAAGAATAAATAAGGAGACAAACAAGAAGGCAATAAGGAGGCAAATGTGGTAATTAATAAATCTGAAGAGGATGTTTTGCTGTTTTCCTTTGAAATGTTGATGATTCATGGGTTCTAGATTTAGGGGCCTCATTTCATGCTACACCTCATAAAAGTTATTTTCTTGATTATGTCTAAGGGGATTTTGGGTTGGTTTATTTGGAGATAATGAGCCCTTTCAGATTGTTGGGAAGGGAAGAATTAAGGTTAAGTTGCACAGTGGGAATCATTGCCTACTACAAGAGGTAAGGCATGTTCCAAGGCTGAGTGGGAGATTAATTTCAACAAGGCAGCTAGGTGATGAAGGTTGCACAATTAATTTTAATGAATAAAATTGGAAGGTTTCAAAAGGTTTCTTAGTAGTAGAAAAATGTGTGAAAATAGGCACCTTATATCTTTGTACAGGTCATATTGTTCCTTCTACTTTAATTGTTACAGAGAAAAGTCAATGTTCAGGAATATTTGCTGCAGTTGAGCAGGTAGAACATGAAACGATCGTTGTGGATTCTGAAACAACACTATGGAACAAAAGACTTGGGAACATGAGTGAAAAAAAGGTAAAAAATTCCTTCATTCAAAGAAAGTCTTACCGGGTCTAAAATGTGTCAATATGGATTTTTGTGAAAGTTGTGTGTATGGAAAACAAAAGAGAGTTAGTTTTCTGAAGGGTGGGAGGGAAAAGAAAGATGAGAAATTGGAGTTTGTGCATACAGAAGTATGGGGACTAGCTCAGGTATCTTCCCTTGGTGGCTCTCTATATTATGTTGCATTCATTTATGATGCAACTAGGAAGGTATGAATTTATTTCCTCAGGCAGAAATCTGATGTATTTGAAACTTTTAAAAAATGGAAAAGCTTGGTTGAGAATGAGACTGGTAAAAGACTAAAATGTCTCAAATCTAATAATGGTGGTGAGTATTGCAGAAAATAATTTGAATATTATTGTTCCTCTAATGGTGTTCGTAGGCATAAAATAGTTCCAAGGACTCCACGAGAAAATGGAGTGGTTGAACGCATGAATAGAACAATAATGGAGTGTGTAAGGACTATGAGGTTGCATGTTGGGTTGCCCTTAAACATGTGGGAAAAGTTTGTAAACATTGATATTTATTTAATTAATAGAGGTCCCTCTACTCCTTTGGGTTGTGGTATTCCAAAGGAAGCATGGACAAGTAAGAAGGTGGGTTATTATTTTCTCATAACATTCGGTTGTGAAGCATTTGCTCATATAGATTCTAAAAATAGAACCAAGCCAGAAGCTAAATCAAAGAAATGTGTATTTGTTGGATATGGCATTGATGAGTTAGGTTATTGAATTTTGGATTTTGAGAATCATAAAATTGTGAGAAGCAAGGATGTCATATTCAATGAGAAAGTGTTGTACAAAGATCAGTTGCGACAGCATGAGAAGAAAGAAAATGATTATGTAGTGCTGGATGATATTCTCAAAGATGATGTTCTAGTGGTTCCTCATGATCTGCAACAACCGCAAAAAAATATCACAAACTCCAATGAATGTTAGACGATCTTCAAGGCTAAGTAGACCTCCTGAAAGGTTTTCTCTCTCTTTGTATTATATTTTATTAACTAATGTTGGTCAACCAGAATGTTATGATGAATCCTAGTTGGATACCAAGGTTTGGTGGGAGACTAGAATGATAGAAGAAATGGACTCCTTGTTGAAAAATCAGACCTGGGAATTATGCAAGTTGTCTGCAGGTAAAAAGGCTTTACAGAACAAATGAGTTTATAGGTTGAATGAGGAGGATTGAGGTAAGAAAAGATTTAAATCTAGGTTAGTTGTAAAGGGATTTGCACATAAAAAGGGCATTTATTTTGATGAGATCTTTTCTCCGGTTGTAAAAATGACTTCTATTCATACTATTTTAAGTATTGTGGTTGCTGAAGATTTGCATTTGGAACAACTAGATGCGAAAATTGCATTTCTTTATGGTGATTTGCAGAGGAGATATATATGGAACAACTCCAAAGCTTTGAGGTCACATGTAATAAGAAGTTTGTGTGTAGATGAAAGAAGAGTTTATATGGGTTGAAACAAGCACCTCGGCAATGACAATTAAAATTTGATAGTTTTAAGGATGAACGCAACTTCAATAGGTGTAATTCTGACCATTATGTTTATTTTAAGAGGTTGGATAATGAAAACTACATTATTTTATGCTTATATGTTTATGACATGCTTATAGCTGGGTCTAAAATGGATCACATAAGAGAGTTAAAACAATAATTATAAAATCATTTTCTATGAAGGATTTGGGGGTAGAAAAACAAATCCTTGGTACGAAAATTTGCAGGACAAAAAATTGACTCTATCTCAGGCTAATTTGTTGAAAAGGTGTTGCAGAGATTCTCCATGGAGAATGCAAAAGTTGTCAGTACACCTTTGCCTTGTCATTTAAAGTTGAGTAAGGAGATATGTCCAAAGATACAAGTGGAGGAAAAAATATCCAAGGTACCCTATTCTTCAGTTGCAGGCAGTTTAATGTATGTCATGGTATGCACTAGACTTGATATTGCACATGCAATATGAGTTGTTAGTAGGTATATGAGTCATCCTGGAGTTGATAAATTGAATGTGGTTAAATGGATTCTCAGATACTTGAGAGGTACATCCAATAAATGTTTATGTTTTGGGGGCTCTAGTACTAGTTTACAAGGCTATGTTGACTCAAATTTAGTAGGAGACATTGATACCAGGCGGAGTACAATAGGATATATTTTTACTGTCGGGGGCACACCGGTGAGTTGGATCTCCAGGTTACAAATGGTGGTTTCTTTATCCACCATAAAAGGCAGAGTATGTAGCTGCAACAAAGGCAAGAAATGACATGACATGGTTGCAATTGGGAAAAAATACAGGTTAACAATTATTTGTTTACAGATAGTCAGATTGTCATTCATCCTGCCAATAATTCTTCCTTGCATTCAAAGACAAAAACATTCAGTTGAGGTATCACTTCATTTGATCGATATTGGATGATGGATGGTTAAGGATGGAAAAGATACATACAGATGAAAATACAGTGGATATGTTTACAAAGGCAGTGATAAGGGAGAAGATGAACTCCTCTTTAGCTTTGGTTGGTCTTCATGCCTAAAACAATAAAATAGATTAATAGAGTTTAGGGTGTTTCTTTTGAGTGGGAGCTACAAGGGTAGTGGTATTGCTACAAAACCAGTCTCTAAGTGGGAGATTGTTTAGTGCAAATCCTGATCAGTCCCCAAGTGGGAGATTGTTGGTTTGTCGTGACTGGTCAAGTAAGTACTGTATACTTTTCTGCATTTTTTGGGTTGACTAGTCAACCATTTCCCTAGGTTGAATCATCAAGCATTTCCCTAGGTTGACCTCTTAACAAATTTTTAGAGTTAGGGTTTTTCTATAAGAAAAATGGTGTTAGGATTATGGCTTGTTACAGTGAAGAAGTATTGTAGATTTTTGCAACGATATTGAGATGCAAGGGATAGCTGGTTGTAATTGGTTGAAATTACTAGATAATAATTTTGGACTCTATGTTTGGTGGAAAGCCCAAGAGGGTGAACCATGATAATTCTGTGTCTTCTTTTTCTACTTTTGTGTGCTTCATTCCTTTCCATCATTGGTTATATTTGCATGTAAGTGTTAGATTTATGTCTACTAATCCTAACACTGATGTTCCTAGATGACAGGACGATCATTTGTAAGCCAACCTCTAGATCGAGGTGATGAGGCAACAAAGGCATACTAAGCTACCATAGACAATGTTTAGTCAAAGAGTGAAGCTGAAAGATAGGGGTTTGATTTAGGATGTAGGCATATGACAACTCAAGGGTATAAGACCAAGTGTGAGTTGATGCTTTTGATTAGATTGGCTTTGATTTCTTGATTGCTTTTATTTTTGGATGAGACCTAAGTGATGCTAATGGGACTAGATCTTATATGCCTAAATGAGATGGAAAGAATGTGATAATGCAACTACAAAATGCAATTCTTAATGGTGGGGGTTTGACACACATGTTTAGAAAGAGGAGGTACCACTGGATCGGTTAGGGGATTGTCGGTTGATTGGTTATTGTAGACACCCTAAAATGGACAGACTTGCGACTTGACATTAAAAACACTAATTTTTATCTCTTAATTAATGGTTTTTTAATCATTAATTAATTATGTTTTTTCTTCTAAATTCATTTCATCTATTAATTAATGGTTTTTTAATCGTTAATTAATCTCTTTTTTTTCTAAATTCATTCCCCAAATCATCTAATCAAATTCCCAAAATTAATTAAATAATTAATTTTATTTAATTAATTAACCTTAATTGATTAATTATCATTAATTAATTAATTCAATTCAATTTCCTATAGTTTAAATTGAAAGATTTAAAATTACTAATTAAATTCTTCCAATTAAATTAATTTAATTTCATTCAATAAAGCAATTCTAAATAAAAAAGAATTCAATTATCTCACATATTGAAAACTTTAATTACATAAATGAATTAAATAATCAATTATGTTCAAAGAGATATTTCTTAATTAGATCACATGGGTTACTCCACCCATCTCTCCAGTTCACATGGGTAACTCCACCCATCTCTCCAGTTCACATGGGTAACTCCACCCACCTCTTTAGTTCTAAAAGGTAACTCAAAATTAGCTCTTTAGTTAACCAAACTCTATCTCCTCTCTCCCAGTTGAAGAGGTGGAGTTTACTGATGGCTTCTCTAGTTCCCTTTGATCTTAACCATTCATCTTCCTATCTCTGGGATTGATCTCAACCGTTCATCTCATTTGTAGTTCCTATATAAAAAACCCTTCATAACCATTTGAAGGATCTAGGATTTCAAGCTCACATGCGCCATTACTCTGTCAGATTGGTTCTAGCATTCAAAGTCATCTTGTGATCACACATTTCAATAGCATATTCTCGACGCTCCCAAGTCATAGATGCTGCCCACACCAATACTAAGCATCAAAAATAGCATTTCGGAAGGAGTAGAGAGAGACAATAGAAGCTTCAAGCAATTGGGTTTGCATTCAGTTGTCTCCCCTTTCTTTTCTTGTATATTTTATTGATACGTTAAGTGTTCGTTATTAGTAGTTTTTGTATTGATTTCCCCATTGCAAACTGGTACTACTAACCCTCGTCGTTGGAAAGTGAAGGAACCATGAATCTGACATGCGTACATTTTGGTGAACCTGACGTGAAGCAAACTGCCCAAATATCACTTGCAAATGACAGACATAACTCTTTGGCCTCGACCATATGGTTGCAGACCCCATTTTTTAATCATTTTCTCAATAATCATGTAATTTCACAATTGTTGGTATTTTTCCTCAATCGATGAAATATTGCCATAATTGATTGGTTTAATACCGCAATTGATTGCAGGCTTTCGCATTGCTACTATGTAATCTTTTGTCTTTCTTCCTTCTAGCATTGTGTCGTAATCACCTAGGTTTTATTGCAATTGCCTGTGCTTTACCGCAATTGACCGATCTATGCCGCAAATGCCAACAGTTTTTTGTAGAACATATTTTTTACCGCAATTGCCAACCTTCTATTGCAATTGACATAAAAATCACATTTCTGGCTATTTTTCTTGATTTATGTGCAGGGTTGACTAATGGTGAATGGAAAAGAAGGTAATCAGACACATCCCAAGTGCTAGATCATTAAGAGCTGCAATAAGGAGAACTGCCAACTATCAATCGCAACAAAGGGCTATTCTTGCAATCACAGCTAAGGATCAAAGCAGAGCATACACAAGGTACCTGGATTCAATCAAGCGATTTGCAAGTAAGTACAAAGTTACTATTAATCTCATAAATCTCAATAATCCCAGAGTTTCTGGATATTCTATTGTTTTGGATTGAAAAGCTTTCATTTCTTGAGATACTAAACACTTTCTTTGATAGGTTCGAATTGAGAAGATAAGCTAACAATACAACATAAAATTCATTCACTCATACTTTGGTGCTTAAAAATAATAGTGCTTATCAAACATCTCATACCTCACACTTTGGAATTTGGTGCTTAAAATTGACGCGAGGATTAAAATTTAACAAAGGCAAAAAAATCTCTCAATTTGGTGCATTAAAACTAAACAAGCAATCAACACCTACATTTGGGCTCAAAATTGAACACTTGTGCTTGTGTGGTGGTTTAGCTTAGTTCACATTTTAACTTTGGGGTTTAAGTGATTAACCTTGTGTCTTGAGTTTTTTTGTGCGCTTGCACAATCTGTTAGATTAAACACATTTATACTTTTTTAGAAAGGCTTGTCTAGGGAATGCGCATCTTCCTTGGAGAACAACCTTAAACCAGTAATCCTTCCGATCAGTATATAAATAAGACGCAAACCAAAGTTCCTTTTTATATCTAGCCAAGTTTGGGTGAGGTGTGTTGATGATAGTCTAGATTGGGTAAATATCCCCAAGGAGTCAGTGTGGTCAACTAGGATCTTAAGTGAGTCACACACGTACAAACCAATTGGATAGACGCCACGTTCCCTTACTACAAACTTATTACAATAGAGGCCAACCCGATCTACCTCTTAACAGATACCTTATTATATTGCAAGGGGTTGCAAAATTTCCCCCCAAGATTCCCAACATATGTGTTCCAAGGTATTTGTGTAGTGAAAGAGATCTTCACTCCATGACAACAATACCTGGCAATGATAAAAACACAGGCACCTACATCGTGGACCTTCGTATCCTAGTAGTGTGACACTTGTGTGAGCCAACGAATATTCAAGCATTGGGCCTATAATATTGTATTTGACAGCCAATTTGCCTTAGATTAATTTGTTTGTCCTTGTGTCAAAACTCGTGCTAGATTACAAAACATTTTTTCCATTGTGCTTGTTCTTTGATTAGTTTCCAAAACGCAAAACAAACATTAAAAGCTATCAAAACGAGTCAAACATGTTAAAGTCTAGGGATGTCAACATCAATTTTCTTTCAAATTAGAAGCCTTGTTCTAGAAAATCAAAATTATCAGATAGTGAGGCCTATCTTTGAGTCTTTTTTAGATTGTTTCCCCTTTGCCGCAATTGCCCGCATTTCACCACAATTGACTGAATTTTGCCACAATCATCTTTTTTATTGCCATAATTGACCTATTTATTACCATAATCAGTGATAGATTACCACAATCAACCAGTCACTTTACTGCAATCGGTGGAGTTTTCCACAATTTACCAGAGACTATTTTACACTTGTTTTAACCTAAAACCTTGAAAATTCTCTCCATTTTGTGTCAAAGACCAGTGTCTATCCCAGAAAAATGTAAAGAACATTGTGTGAATCTCTAAACATTAAAGATCATCCCTTCTTTGGAAGCACGATTATTGTCCAAACATTGTTAGTTCGAAAGTTCAGACTCGAAATATCTTGATCCCATTATCTCAAACATCATCATTATCTCTATCAATGACTTTGTCCCAGGCAAAGGTTGACAAATCTTATTCTTACATCATCAAAACCTTGAGATCAAGATAAATCAACATCTGTCCTTCAAATTACCCTTGTCCAAACATAACTTAGACTTTCCTAGAAAGGTTACCCTTTTTTGTTTGCTTTATATCACTTGTTTTAGTCACAAAATCTATACCACACTATGTCTCAAACACCTCATGGAGGGCCTTAAACAAGTTTGAAGGCTAGAACACAACCTGATGAGTCATATATCAACAGATTCCCCGCTTGGGAAAAAGAGAAAGAGGATGATCCTTTCACAAATACCAGAGTTGATCTATTCATTGAGAATCCCTGTGGGTCAGCTTTGTTCCAAAATGTCACAAAAGAGGAGCTCGATGATATAGAGCAAGATGCCTATTCCACACAAGTGGTTAACATTGTCTTAGAGAGGAACCCTAAATTTTTGTTAGCCATGATGATAAAGAAGGGATTCAAACTCCCCATTGAATTCAGTGTGTCGACCATATGGCCCAAAAACCCTCTCGCAAGTCAAAACATTACTCAACCCTCTCAAACACTACCCGTGTTTTCTCAAATCTTCCCATCCTTGACAACACCAACATTGGCACAGATGATACACAATCAAACCAACTACGCAAACCAAGAAAGCACATCTTTCACGCAAAGCATGACAGGCCCCCAATTAAGTGCACCCATGGTCACTAGTCTGCCTCAACCTCGACCTTATGGCCTGGCCAATCAAGCTCTCATGCTATGCCTTCTATCCCACCAAACATCAGCAACCTTTTTGCCACCATGTCGCTACCGTAGTCAATCCCTACTAGCCTTGGGGTCAACACATCATTCCCACAGGGATCCATCTCTACAGGTCTGACTTTCAGTCAATGCCCACCCAAGGTTATGCCTTTACTCACCCAGCAACAACATCAACCCTTGCAACAACAACAATAGAAACCCTAACTTCAGCAGCAATAACCTCAACCCCAGCTTTAGCATTACCAACATCCCCAACCCCAACAATAAACACAACAGAACCAACCTTGGGCCACTCACGTGCCCCTCTTTCAAAATCATGTGTTGGGAAATCAATATCAAGTCCCAAGGATGAGGGCCTATGTTCCTACTCAAGGGACGTAGAGGCGCGACCTCATACCTACTATAACACAGAGGTACAATGTCACACATCATCCTCAACCTTAAACAGACATGTTGATCCAACAAGTGCAGAACCTTCAAACCCAAATGATGGATATGCAAAATCAAGGGCAAACTAAATCCTACACCGTAGAGGATTTATACCCATACCCCTTTGATCACTCTCTTCACATATCTCCATTCCCAACTCATTTCTCGGTACCAAAATTTGACAAATATAAGAG
Source organism: Thuja plicata (assembly GCA_018584345.1). Taxonomy (NCBI): domain Eukaryota; kingdom Viridiplantae; phylum Streptophyta; class Pinopsida; order Cupressales; family Cupressaceae; genus Thuja; species Thuja plicata. The sequence continues at coordinate 2,039,374 of MU225027.1, read as the reverse complement.
CAATACCAACCCTATTGAGCATATCCGAGAATTCTTTGCTAGTTGTGTCGAAGTTGCACATGATGAGACATACTTAATGCAAATATTCCTACAAAGCTTAGTCAGACCAATAATGGAATGGTTCTCACATCTACCTCATGGCATTCTATCTTGGGGTGAGTTGGCCAAAAATTTCATCGCTCACTTCCATCATAACATCGAGCACAAGGTCAGCATCAAGGACCTTTGTGATATAAAACAAAAGGATAGAGAGTCTTTTGTAAAATTCCTATAGAGATAGAGGAATGCTACAAATAGAATAATGTGAGGCCTCACCCCGACCCATCACAGTCTTACTGCTCGATTTCACTTGATACTTTATGTGTTGATACATTGATACACTTTTTGATTATCCTGACAGAGACTCGAGATACTATGTTATGATG
>MU225027.1:2007439-2022605 GCA_018584345.1 Thuja plicata | reverse complement strand
TAGTTAGAAGGCAATAGGCCGATATTAGTGGTTTTACATGTTTTGACTAACCATTTGAGCTAATGCAATGACCTATTGAGTGTTTGTGTCATTTTCAACAGGTACCCATTTACACACACACAGTATCAACCTATGGAGCTGGCTATATAATGCTACAAAGGTTTGGGTATGATGGTACAACTGGTCTGGGGGAAAGACAACAAGGTTTAATGGAATTGTCTCTCCCGCCAACCTAGAGAAACAAGAGAGGGATAGGCTATGGGAAACAAAGAACAAGTCCTATCACCTGAGATATACAAGTTGATCGAGAAAAAATAGCAGAGTTACATCGGGGGAAAAACCTGGAACACATCTTGATAAGCAACACACTACAACAGTTGTTGCTTGTCGAAGTGGGAACCTCTAAATCCTGATTAAACCTCAACTAAGCAATCCACGATAACAAGGGAAGTGAGACATCCGATGAGAGTTCTAGTGAAACTGACTCCCATGACTAGGAGTGGCAATCCCTTCATGACTCTGAACCTTCAATCCCAGACTATTCCCCTCGGTCAGCCACCACAATACACGTTGACAATTTGTTCGACTAATTAACCATAGATGACCAACCCTATATTGATAAACATATTGATAGCAATTCATTAGGTGGTGTGTCCACATCACAGTATAGGTTTTTTGGAACCATCTCTATTTTCCCATTTAACCAAACAGAGTCAACCTACCACGAGAGCCTATGCCTTGTACACCTAGAACTAATAGAGTGGGATCAACAAGGACTGCCTGATATGGATATCTTTGAGAATGATGAGGCTATCGCAGACTTCATGGGACTTAGAGAGGGAATGCCATCAGGAGACCATAAAGTGGTTTTCTCCATCAACCTCAACATATTAGCATACTTTGGGGAGGAAGCACCTCTTTCCACTCATCAAAAACAATTGAAAAAGAAAAAAGAATCGTCAGAAAGTGAAAATTGAAAGGCGCTTACTCACACAAAAAATGATAAAAAGACAAAAAAAGACGTATCTTCTAGTGAAAACCTCACTGAGGCGCTAGAAGATGGAAAGTAGGAACTCCTCCCCTTGATGGAGGAAAAGTTAGCATTGTTAGCAGAAGAAACATAAGAAGTAAACTTGGGTGATGAAAAGAACCCAAAGAACATCTACTTAGCAAAATCACTCACCCCAGAGGAGAGAAAACAATTCATCAATTTCTTCAAGGAAAGGAAGATCAATTTTGCATGGTCCTACTCAGACATGCCATGATTAGATCCAGAGCTTGTGCTACATCATCTCCCATTGCTACCCAACACCAAACCTGTCAAACAAAAGTTGAGAAAGATGCATCCCCATGTGGCATTACTATTCAAGGCAGAATTGAAAAAGCTCCTAGATGCTAAGTTCATAAGACTGATCCCATATGCAGACTTGATATCTAATCTGGTACCAGTTACCAAGCACAGTGGTCAAATTTGAATTTGCACAGACTTTAGAGATCTTAACAAAGCTTGTCCCAAGGACAACTTTCCTTTGCCTAACATTAATATGATAGTAGACCTAACAGCAGGACATCAAATGCTATCACTCATGGATGGCTTTTCAGGGTATAATCAGATAAGGATCGCACCAGAGGACCAACACAAAACAACTTTTACATGTGCATGGGGCACCTACTATTGGAACGTCATGCCACTTTGTCTAAAAAATGTCGAGGCAACATATCAAAGGGCCATGCCAACCATCTTTCATGATCTCATCTACAAGACAATGAAGGACTATGTTGACGACATACTTGTCAAGTCAATGCTTAGGAAGGATCATCTACAAGTATTGGGACCCATCTTTGATAGAATGTAGGAATACAAGGTCCGTTTAAACCCAAAGAAATGTGCATTCAGGGTCACAAAAAGGAAGCTATTAGGGTTCATAGTGTCCCATAGAGGCATTGAGGTAGACCCAGAGAAATTCAAAGCAATATTGGACATGCTACCACCGACCAACCTAAGGCAACTAAGGGGGTTACAAGGTAGGCTCCAATCCATCAGGTGCTTCATAGCCCAACTAGCTGACAAGTGCCACCCAGTCCAACATCTACTACACAAGGACATCAAATTCATATAGATAGAACAATGTGAACATGCGTTCCAAATATTCAAGGACTATCTACTCAAGTCTACCATATTGGTGCCACCAGTCCAAGGTAGGCCATTGCTTCTATATATCTCGACAACTGAATCAACATTAGGCGCACTCTTAGCACAACATGATGACATAGGCAAGGAAAGAGATATCTACTATCTAAGCAGAACATTGGTAGGCTATGAGCTCAACTATACACCAATTGAAAAATCATGCCTCGCAGTTGTCTTCGCTTCCCAGAAGCTGAGGAATTACATGTTGAGTCACCAAACAAAGTTGATAGCACATATTGATCCTTTAAAGTATCTCCTAAACAAAGAAGCACTCACTAGACAAATTGCAAAGTGGGTAATTATCTTAATTGAGTTTGACATTGAATACGTAGACAAAAAAGTCATCAAAGGGAAAGTGATTGCATATCAACTAGCAGAGGCACCTATTCAGGATCATCAGCCTATCATTTTTGACTTTCTAGATGAGTCTATTCTGACACTACAACCGACAATAGAGGTATGGAAACTATACTTTGATGGGTCATGCATGAACCATGGTGCAGGAGCAGGAATAGTACTTATCACTCCAAACAATGATGCAATTCCCAAATCTTTCAGACTCAACTTCCCATGTACAAACAACATAGCCAAATACGAAGCACTAGTCATCGGAGTAAAGATAGAAATTCAATGGAGAATCAAGAACCTTAAGGTGTACAGAGATTCACAGTTGGTCATTAGCCAGGTCAACAATGACTACATGAAAAAAGATGAGAAGCTAATACCATACAGAGAACAGATGGATAGGTTGCGCACTAAGTTCCACTACATCTTTTTCGAGCAAATACCAAGGGCACAAAATAAAGATGTAGACGTAATGGCTACCATAGTGTCACTGATCGATATGCCAGGCAATGAAACCATATTCCAGTTTCTAGTGTAGCAACTCATGATGCCATCACATCAAGCACCAATCACAAAATCAGCGTGTGTCCTTGTTGGTCCTGAAACCCCATGGCACCATAATGTGTATAATTACCTCCAAACTAGTGTCTTACCTCCTGAATTTCCTAGGAACTAGAAAAATTCCCTCATCCGCGAAGGCTCTAGTTACACCATTCTCACAACTACTCTATATAGAGGAAGTCTAGATGGAATGCTATTACGATGTCTCACTTCCATGAAATCCTAGAGAGCTATGTACGAGGTACATGAAGGAGTTTGTGGAACCCACAGAGGAGGCAACATCTTAGCTAAAAAGATCATCTGTATGGGATATTACTGGCCCACAGTAGAGACAGATGCAAACAAGTATGTACAAAGGTGTAGGCAATGCCAGATTCATGGAGACCTCATCCATGCACCACCCAAGAACTAAATCCTATCACTTCACCATTACCATTTTCTATGTGGGGATTTGACCTAGTTGTCAAAATTACACCTTCTTCAGCAAATGGACATAAATAAATTATAGAAGCAACATAGTACTTCACTAAGTGGGTGGAGGAAATTCCCCTCACTTACATAACTAGAAAAAATATCTCAATGTTCATACTCAACCATATCATCTATCAATATGGAATTCCTCAAACCATCCTAATAGATCAGGGTACACATTTCCATAACAAAGATGTTGAAGATATTTGTGAACAATTACAAATCAAAAAGGGTTATCTTCATTCTATTTTCTTAAGGGAATGGCCAGGCTAAAGCAACAAACAATACCATTTTGAAAATCTTGAAGAAAATAGTGAATGGATCAGGGCGAGACTGGCATTTGTAGCTTAGTCCCGCATTATGCGCATATAGAACTAGCATGAGAACACCTACATGAGCCACTCCTTTCTCCCTAGTATATGGATCAGAGGCATTCCTACCCCTCAAAATGGAAATCCCATCCCTAAGGATATCATTGAAGAACCTGATTTCAGATGAAGATTACAGAGTAGCAAGGCTCAGTGAACTGGAACTACTAGACGAAAGAATACAAAATACATTCAACCACTTACAAGGCTATCAAAATCACCTTAGAAGGAACTATCATATGAAAGTGAGGCCATGAAAATTTGAGGTAGGAGACCTCCCCTCATGGAAAATCAAAAGAACCAAGAAGAGTGAGTGAAACTAGGAAAGTTCAAGCCTAACTGGCTAAGACCGTATGTCATTGTCAACTCTATCCAGAGTGGGGCATACCAATTGGAAACACCAGAAGGAGATCAGCTCCCCAAATACATAAAAAAAATGCACCTCAAGAGGTTCTATGCTTGAGGTCTCAATGGTTAAGGCAACTATCTACATGATATCCATAAAATACCAAAAAAATAAATAAATAAAAAATGTTACCTTGGTGAAAACCTGGCAAATAGGCACCTTGGCGACAACAAAAATAATCAAAAAAGAAAAAATTAAAGAGAAACAAAATTGCCCTCTCAGTGAAAACCTGGAAAACATACGCTATTGAGTAGGTACCTTGGTGAAAACCTGGCAAACAGGCGCCAAGTGTTCAAATCCAGCTTCACCATCAATGAACTCCAAGATCAAAAGCTTGATCAAACTTCAAATGCAAGGTTGACTACCCAAGCTATATCCAGAAGTACAATCCCCTCTGAGAACCAACACTTAACCATGGTTAATACTGGTCCACCAGACTAGGGGGCGATTCTAAATGTCTTGAAAAAATCCCTAAAAATCAGAAAACTCATCAAAAAATCCTAAAAAGATAAAAAAATCCTAATAAAAATCAATCTTCATAAAAAATAATAAAAAAATTGCAAAATCCCAAGCCATAAAACTAACTCGATTATCAACAAAGTAAAGGGCGATCTAGCCAAGTCAATCAGTGTCAAAACCATGAGCTTGGTGAATCAACATTGGGCCCATATGACACTGCTTTATCAATCTATCAAATCTATCAGCAAGAAAAATGGCGACCAAGCCAATCTGTCAAATGTCAAAACTATGAGCTTTGTGAATCAGCATTGGGCCCATCCGACACAGCTTGATCAACCACCAAAATTGATCAAAATCAATCAAATCATATCAATCATCTTACACAGTGATTGATACGCTCAAAACCAGACAGGTGAGTCTTATATGAGTCATCTATTAACTAAAACTAGACACAATCAAATCAATCAAGCCAATCAAGCCTATCAAGAGAGTCGAGCCAATCAAGAGAATCAAATTGAATCAAGGAACAATAAAAAATGTTGACTAGGTCAGTCAGTCGGTTAGATGTCAGTCTATATTTCACAGTTATGTTCTTACGCTACTCCAGGATCCACCAAGTGAGGAGAGTAGCTATGATAGATCATGCTTTATTTTCTTTAATTATTGTTTGTTGAATGTTCACTTCAATTTTGGGGCCATGATGATTTAGGATAAATGTGATAGGCGCTATCACTTATCTGGTAGCCACGCAGTTTCATGATATGAGCTTAAACCTACAAAAGAATTGGACATTCCTTCTCTACTATCTGCTTGTTCAAAATAAAGAGTTCATAATGGTATCCAGATGGTCTGAGATATGGGTGCCTTGGAATTCTATCTTTATTTTTTGTCTTTCTTTTCAAAATCAGGAGTTCATAGCGATATCCAGATGGTCTGAGATCTGGGTGCATTGGAATTCTATCTTGGTTTTATCTTTTTTCGGATGGTCAGCGAGCAAAGTGGTATCTAGATGGTCAATATCTAGGTGCTTTTGTCTCTCTTTCTTTTCAAAATAAGGAACACAGTTGTATCCAGATGGTTAATATCTGGGTGCACTAAGTTCTCTTTCTATTCAATCTCTTTACTCCTTCCAGTTATCAAGAGGTCATAGCGGTATCTAGATGGTCTGAGATCTGGGTGCATTGGACACTCTTTGGAATTTCTCAAAAAAAAAAAGAAGAAGATGCAATGATGACAAAATTTGGAAACGCGACAACGACTTGGGTCACTCATCCATTCTATCAATTCATATCTATCAATCACCAACCATCATTTCTATCAATTCATATCTATCAATTGATCCCAGAGAACATTCCAAACTAATTTCCTTCTAACTAGCACATGCATTACTTAGATATTTTGTGCATAGTAGATTGCATTCATTAATTACATAAGGAAAATCCAAAACAAAGCATAGTAGATCATATAATCAATGCATCCATCATCAATAACATCATAACTAACATAGGAATGCATTCATCATCATCATATAGTGATTCACATTTTCAACAAATTAATGCTCATCTGACGCATTTTCTATGCTTAATTTGTTGAGGGGACATATAGTCCACCTGCGGTCACTAGGGCAAGTTGGGGCAGGATCAAATCTAAAAATTCTGTGACACAATATGATGAATCACATTGTATCAAAGAGGGGCAAATGTAGACACCCTAAAATGGATAGACTTGTGACTTGACATTAAAAACACTAATTTTCATCTATTAATTAATGATTTTTTAATCGTTAATTAATTATCTTTTTTCTTCTAAATTCATTTCATCTATTAATCAATAGTTTTTTAATCGTTAATTAATCATCTATTTTCTTCTAAATTCATTCCCCAATTAAATTAATTTCAATTAAATTAATTTAATTTAATTTCAGTAAAGCAATTCTAAATCAAAAAGAATTCAATTACCTCACATATTGGAAACTTTAATTACATAAATGAATTAAATAATCAATTATGTTCAAAGAGATATTCCTTAGTTAGATTACATGGGTTACTCCACCCATCTCTCTAGTTCACATGGCTAACTCCACCCATCTCTCCAGTTCACATGGGTAACTCCACCCAACTCTTCAGGTCTAAAAGGTAACTCAAAATTAGCTCTTCAGATAACCAAACTCTATCTCCTCTCTCCCAGTTGAAGACGTGGAGTTTGATGATGGCTTCTCCAGTTCCCTTTGATCTCAACTGTTCATCTTCCTATCTCTGGGATTGATCTCAACCATTCATCTCATTCTCAGTTCCTATATAACAAACCCTTCATAACCATTTGAAGGATCTAGGATTTCAAGCTCACATGCGCCATTACTCTGTCAGATTGGTTCTAGCATTCAAAGCCATCTTGTGATCACACATTTCAATAGCATATTATTGATGCTCCCAACTCATAAACGCTTCCCACACCAATACTGAGCATCAAAAACAACATTTCATAAGGAGTAGAGAGAGATAATAGAAGCTTCACGCAATTGGGTTTGCATTCAGTTGTCTTCTCTTTCTTTGCTTGTATATTTTATTGATATGTTAAGTGTTCGTTATTAGTATTTTTTGTATTGATTTTCCCATTGCAAACTGGTGCTACTAACCCTTGTTGTTGGAAAGTGAAGGAACAACGAATCGACCACGTATAGTTATAAACCCTTACTTGTGATGTTCTAGTATTTATTTATCTAGGGGCCAATGAATTTAGTATTCAAGTGATAACTATGTTTGTAGGCTTTGATTTTGATGTTGTAAGACATCATATCATGATGATCTGTTAGTTGGTTACTATCCTTCTTAGCCTTTACTATGCATTGGTACTCTTTGTTGAGACAATCATCCTCTTTCTTATGTCTATACATGGGAGGTAGTTGGATTTTCACTTTCTTGTGTTTTCTCGAGTCATACATTTTCTAGAGACTTGTCAACGAGATAACCTATGTAAGATAGCCAAAATTGGTGTGAATGATGATGTTTTTATAATATTCAAGTCATGACAGAGCATTCTAGCAGATTGGGATATCATTCCAACCAAATTATATCAGGTAGTGTTCCTGGGAAATGAGACAATATTCCTACGAATTCTTAAAAAATATTAATTTTAGTAGAAAATCATGACTATATTTTATTGGAAAATTTTATGTGCTAGCGAACCTACCAGACTAGGAAATGTTCCTGCTAAAGTATGAGATACTAGAAGTGACTATGCTAAGTTTACCAAGTTTGACTTTTTGTTAGCATTCCCACCAGAGTTTGACTATGAACATTCCTATGGAATGAGACAACATTCCTGTCGAACCTCAAAAAAATTGAAATTTGCAAGCAGTCCTATGAGAGATAAAGCAATCTGCGAGAGTAAATAATGTTTGAACTAGTTTGGATATCTTTGGAAAAGGAATTGACTTTTCAACTTTTCATTGATGTATTTTCAAATGACTCTTTCAAGACATAAAGTTTTCACTTGGTCAATCACAACAAAAATAGAATCAAGCACTTTATGTCTCAAGGTCGTGGTTTTAATGCAACATTTGTAGGCTCACATGCATGGAAATTTATTTCCTAACCTGATGTATCTGATCCTTGTGTGTATTGTCTCTCCTAGAGAGGGAGGTAATCCCTTGTGGAGAATAAGGGAGCTTAGAACACTTCAATGGATCTTTGAGGATTGCATGAATAGGGTACCTTTGTTTGAGTGGAAACTACCCAATCTTGGAAAAGACTATTGCTAGCCAATACCAAGACCTTCACCTCATTCCAAGGAAACACATATGGTGAGTAACTTTAGAGGATGACACAATTATCTTCCACTACAAATGAGACACCAAGGAGAAAAAGGATGGTTACTATTTTAACTAGTTTTTAGTTAGATCCATGACATCTACCCAATTAGTTTGTACAAGATTAAGACACTTAAATATCTAATGGACCTAGGCATGTAGACTTGATCCGAGCTATCATCCACTCTCCTATTTGAGTTTGGTTAGATTAGGATGTTCTAAGGTTTTCCCCATGTCCTACTTATATATTGGCAAGAGGGATTTACCAGTTTCAGGTCATCCTCTGGTGGGTGATCACTTCCCCCTTGACATGCCTCTCTAAAAAAATAAAACTTGAAGTGTTAGAAACACTTTTCTTTTGCACCCAATACCATGAGAGAAAGGGGAGAGGATAGTGTGCATTATAAGTGGGTCTACTCTATAGATATGAAAGCACACTAAACATAATAGACAAGGTGTTAATCCAATTTTAGATCAAAGACAATGTTTTCTAAAGCTAGAAATTGAAACAAGCATGCGAGGTTCTTTTTACAACACCAACTTGAAACATTATTTTCTTGTCCAATTTTATTTGTACCAATTTGAAGTGTGAAAGTTGCCTTGTTCAGTTTTATCCAAATTTCCCTTTAATGCACAAATTTAAGTGTCAGATGTTGTTTGGTCATGCAAGGTTAATTTTCTACACTAAATTCAAGATGTCAATAAATTTTAGGTCTAAAAAAAATCTTAATGTGTGTTCCTGCCTATTTGACTGCATTCCTACTGACCTGCACAGTCATAAAAAACAAAACCTATTGCACGCATTCTCATGGCACCAAACCTTGTTCTCCTGGGATTGTCAAAAAAAAACCTACAAAATAATAATCAATAAAAAAAACAAAGATATACCTACTTTCCTTTAGAACCACATTCCCACTAACTGTCAATTTGGTAAATTAAAACCAGATAGAAGAAACAAAGACTAGTTGATTTTTTAAATTAAATTTTATAGCTTTTTACTTATTGGTTACAATAGGTGTTCTCGCGGAACGGGGCCACATTCCCCCAGAACAATGAAAGGGACAAAAATGGAGGAAAATACAAAGAAGAGGATAGAGAAAGGGTTAGTCTACAGGTTCACGTTCCTATAGAACAAGGTGGTGTTCCAGCTGGATGAACCTACATTCCCGATGAATGATTTTTCTTTCATTGTATAAAATCTGACACCACCAATCAATGCAAAATCCCTCAATCCTACTGATTCTGCAATAAGATGTTAATAAAGAACACACTAACACACCTAAATCAATAAAAACAATTTAGTGGTTAGTCTTAAAAAAGAGAACATGACCTCTGAAGTGGGTCCCATCAGGTGCACCAAAATGTATGTGAGAATATAGCTAATTAATTGAATGCATAGATGGATTAAACATTTAAACAACTAAAGCAAAACAACATATAGATTAGACAAAATAAGACATACTAATCAAAAGGAAATACAAAACTCAATACCCAAATAGTCTTCTTGATGTGTTGATTTGTCCAATCGATTGGATGTGTGCTCAATGTTGTTGCTCAAGATTCAGTGGGGTATGTGTCTAGATATTTGGACATTATGATGTTATGGTGATGGATTTTATAACTTAAATTAGCATGGTAACATTTCTCAAAAGGTGGATGAAAATGAAGGAATGAGGCCCTCAATTTATATAGTCAAGGAGGGTTGAATGGATGCTTGAGATTGAAGTATGAGGAAGGGCTAGGATGCATCTAAGAGAGAGCACATGGATTGTGCTTTCTCTAATGCATCTCATTGTGAAAAGTGTCGCAATGAGAGAGGGTGAGAGGACATTATGGGTTGGGAAGATATGCCATAAAGACATTTCTTGTCTCAAATATCAAAGGTCAATCCTTGAGGAATGTGAACATTTTTGGAAATTGGAAGGGATTTAGAGAAGTGGGAAGAAGGAATATAAAATTTTTGGAGGGGAAAAGTGTGCAAGAATGTGGTTGGGAATGTAAGAGCATTTAAGGTTGACAAAGGGAAATGGAGTTTGGATTGGAGTTGATGGGATATAGAGTTGAATTTTATTTCCTAATCCACTTGATTTGGATTGTGCAATTGATTAAGGGAGCATTAGGCTAGGATTTGTGGGCAAGTGGGATTTTTAGGAGGATGTGATGGGAGGAGAGAGAATGATTTAGGGGGTTAATTAGTTAAATATGTGTATTTAACTAATTAAATGAGGGTTAGAATGTGCAAGTGAATTGGTTTGAGTTAGAACCACAAGTTAGGTGGTTGGGGGATGGTTAGGTAAGGGTTAAAGTTAGGAGCCATGTTCTCAAATAAATTAAATATGATTTATTTAACCTATAATAGAATAATAAGGGGTGAATGAATGAATTAAAATAAATAAGAATATATGTTTAGATTAATAGAAGAATGGGATTTAATTAATTAAATAGTTGTGGATTGCTATTATGATTAATATGACTATATTTAATTAATTAAATTAATTAATTAGAAGACTAACATAAGTTAATTAAATAATGTAAATTATTCAATTAATACTGTGAAGGAAATGACTAAAGTTAATTAGAATTTAACTAATCAAATTTAGGTGTCTATACATATACATATACATATACATATACATATACATATGCATATGCATATGCATATACATATACATATACATATACATATGTGTGTGTGTATGTATATATATGCATATGCATATGTATATATGTATATAAATACATACATACACACACACACACACACACACACACACACACACACACACACACACACACACACACACACACAGATATACATATTTGATAGGTAATCACTTTTGACTACAGCTTTGAACCAATGGGATCAAATTAGGGGGATCTCATCCCCGTAGTGATATTTGTGGTTGTCGAGGCATTAAAACCTCCTATATTTATCTTATTGTCTCACTTCTAATTTCTTCTGAATCTCCAACACCTTATCTCTCCATATGCACCTTATGACTCCCCTCCTTAATACTCTAAACTTACCTCATATCTCCCTTCTCCTTCCTCTCCTTAGTTTTCATCCCTTATCCCTCCAAGTTTCTCCTTATCTCTCCACCCACCATGAGCCCCCCTTATCTCTCTGGTCCATACCTCCTTATAACTCTCATTCACTATTTCCATCATGACTGGAAGCTATACCAAAATCCTCCATTAGCAACAGTAATTGTACATGCATTCACCTTTGGATGGTATGGTCTTGAAATTGAATTTGGATGTTCATTTCAACATGACTTTGAAAGGGAAAATTTGTCGTTGCTCTGTGAGGTCAACCCTATTAGTGAAAGAATATTTTGTAATACATTGATAAACATTTTTACTCAGGGAGTGAAAATAGTTTCACAAGGATAAAGATTGCAACTAAATCATGAGAGGTATGTTGCAAATTTTATTTTCATCATAAAGGTTTGATTTTCCTAGGGATGTAGGGAAAGAAATGAAAGAATAGACAAATTTATGGTTACAAATGAATAATGAGATCATTAGGAGCTATATCTCATTAAATTCATTATGTGATTGATGAAGATAAGCAAGCATAAATGCAACAACACAAGTTATCACAAACCAATCTAACTTAGTAAACTCCATGAGGAAAATTAGACGTAAGGATTAGATCAAGCACACAAAGGAGATCTAAAACCAAAATCAGAATGGAAATTTCATGCGTTGGGTTCACCAAAATGTACAATAAGGAAAAGGGAAAGAGGGCTTCTACTTGGTATGAAAGAGATTTGTCCACCCCTTTCTTAATGTAAAATCAAAAGGAAGATGACCCAATCGGCTCAAGTATGACTTAATCGCTAAGTGAGTGCAATGATCCTTCATTGTTATGATTAAGAATGAAATGGGTTTAGGGGAATGGTATAATGATGCAAGATAAATGATTAAAATAAGTTAAATTAAGAGATTTCAATAAAATACTGACGGATAGAAGCAGATAGACATCTACAATGACATGAAATGGAAGGTTGGAAATAATCCTAACCTGTAAACCAAATCTAAGAGTGATTTGTCTAGAAAAAATGTCTTTTCCATTTTGTTCCTAGGGTTTTTATCTAGCCTCAATTACAAACTTCCTAGCAGAACACGTACTTTCTAGAACAAGTCCTGATAGTCATGCTACTTGTACTTGAACATAGAAAAATAAGGAAGAAGGTTGGATAGAGGGGTTTTCCTTAGTCAAATCCTGTCTGGAATCAAACTTGAAATGAAATAGAAGAAACAAATAATGGTCAGTCATATAACATAGGCTAGATCTGAAAAATATAATGTATCTGTAAAGAGAAAAATAATATAAAAATGCGATGAATGATGAATGCGATGCTCTTTACATTTGAAAGGTTTGGGGAAGGTAAGATTCTCCTCCTAGACCCAAATTTACAAAGGAAAGATCCAAATTGATTAACCACAAGAAAATGGTCAATGCACAAATAAATCAATTGATTGGAAATAAGAAGAAAGAGGAAAACCTTACATTCCCGGTTTATGGGGGAGAGAAGGGAGGAGAGTGTGTAATAGATCTAAAATGATTAAAACCTTAATTGAAATGAATTTAAGACAAATACTAACCTAAAAATATAGCAGATCTAGAAATTGTTGTTTTCTGGTATTTGTACTGAGTTTCTGGAAATTCTGCAACCAGATTTGGAACGGAAACACAGAGACAGAGAAAACCCAGAAATATTTTTATTTTATGAGAAAGTTCAACCTTGACCCAAATACAGGTCAACCTTGACCCCTTTATGTTGACCTTGATCTGCGCTGCTTCGACATAAATTATGTTCGCGGATCTCGAAAGTTTGTTGAAAAGGGTATCCAAATCTGCTCTGTAATTCATTATTTCCTACCTGTACCTACAAGAAAAATGGTTTTTTTTTGTTGGGGGGAGGGGTTTGCCTTGGTCAAACCCTGGTTTTGGAATTAATCTTAAAATGGAATTGAAATTACAGTAATAAACAAAGTAATTAAATCAATTCACCTTACTTATGTTGAAACCCTTGTGGAGGATTCGAATCCTTGGATCCACAAGTATGGATGCACCAAATGGATATAGAATGTAGAATGTAGAATGTAGAATGTAGAATGTAGGATGTCTCGAATCAATTTCCTTTATATCTTCAACACCAATCTTGAATGGATCTTGGAATAGGAAGAAGCTTGAATGGATGTGGATGGAGAAATCTTCAAGAAGAGGGCTCCATGGAGCTTGAATCCTTCAATGGATACTAATGGATCTCCTTGGTGAATTGAATGCTTGAATGCTTGAATACTTGGATGCTTGAAAGTAGATGATCACTTCAATAGATTATGCGTAGATTCTTCATCTTAAATTTTAAGTCTTGCATGCTTCGTGCTTTTTGCTTAGAAAATGAGAGGAGAAAGGCTTCCTTATATACAAGTCTAGGGCACAAAATTATAGAGAGGCCAACATAGGAGAATTAAATTCCAATTAGGCCTATACCCCTAGAAGTGGACCTATATTAAATATCTTTTTAATATTCACTACTTTGGAGTCAGAAATAGCTGACCCGGAAGTGGGAAATAATTCTTTCCAAACCCTGACATCTAGAAATCATTAGAATTTGAAATTTAGACCCTAGGTTAGGGTCGAGGTTGGCCCTGACCTAGGTCAGGGTTGAGGTCAACCTTAACCTAGGTCAAGGTTTAGGTCAACCTTGAACCAGAAGGTTGACCTTGACCCAGAAGGTCTACCTTGACCCTGAGGTCAAGAACCTCAAAATCTTAGGGCAAGATACCAGGAACAGGTAGGAGAGAAGTAGAAAATAGGGTAGGACGGGGGAAAAAATAGATCCAAGTGAAAGACCCATTCAAGATGTTTGACATGACGCATTTAGCCCCCACTTTAGCAAGAGTATGGACTCAACGCAAACTCTTGGTAAAGGAGACCATAAAGAAAAGATAATCTTATTGAAATCAATGGGAAAAAGCCATCCTCAATCCCCCAGGGACTCAAATATTTGTCAACCCCAAGATTACAATAAGAGAGACATCACCAATCAAAGAAAGGGAGAGAGAGGGTGTGATTACCTCGTCCAATGAGAACTTATGTCCCATTGTGAATCACACAAGAAAACAATGCAACTGGAAAGATGGAGTTTAACCACCTAGTGAATGTAGCTACTCACTAGTCAACCCATAAATGATTCACCCTCAGGAATATTCTATTCCAAAAAAACAAAGCCAAAACTAGAGAGATTTAGTCTTAAGGACACCTTCCAACTTTAAGGGATCAAAACTTTGTAAATTGAAAATGGAGGGATCAAGAGATCCTATAAGGTAAAAATGCATGCTTTAAGGATTAGTCTCTAATCTATAAAGATAAATAATTTTTAAGTCTGAAAATATTTTGAAAGTGCATGTGTGCAAAAAGTGAGCAGAGCGTATGCCCCCATGTTAAAGTCATTGCTAACAATTTTATAGGAGCAATGGATTTAACGGAAACATAAACAACTCCACTGATTACATTTCCACTACGAGACGCCCCAAGCAAAGAC
>MU225027.1:1982497-2001393 GCA_018584345.1 Thuja plicata | reverse complement strand
ACACCTTGTCCAGTTGAAGGTAGAGGAACCATAATGTTGAATAACCAGATAAAATGTGAAAATGCTTATTGGGTAAATGGATTGAATTATAATCTATTGAGTGTTTCTCAGTTGAATAATTTAGGTCGCAAAGTAGCATTTGAAAATAAGAAGGAAAAGATCTTCAATAAATCAGAAAATTTGATTGGTACCGGTGAGCAGACAAAATGTAACTTATTCTATCTGAATGATACTGACACCACTTGTTTGATTGCTACAAATGAAGACATATGGTTGTGGCACAAAAGATTGTGTCATTTGAACTTTGACAACATGTTAAAGATTAGCAAGAAGAGAAATGTTAGAGGCTTACTGACGATGACCAAGCCTGACAACATCATGTGTAAGAATTGTCAAAAAGGTAAGATGACAAAGTCTAGTTTTAAAAGCAAAACCCATACATCTGATGCATTTCTAGAATTAGTCCATATTGATTTATGGGGACCTATGAGGACAAAGAGTTATTATGGAGATAGATATTTTATTCTCTTTGTTGATGATTACTCTAGAATGATGACAGACATGTTTCTAAAAGATAAATCTAAAGCATTCAAGATGTTTAAATGGTATAAGGCAATGGTTGAGAAACAATGTGGTAAGGAGATAAAATGCTTAAGGTCAGATAGAGGAGGGGAATTTATTTCAGATGAATTCACTAACTTTTGTAATGAGCATGGAATGAAAAGACAGATCTCTGCACCAAGAACACCATAGCAAAATGGAATTGTTGAAAGAAGGAACAGATCCATAGTTGATTGTGTAAGGACACTGATGATAGAGAAATGCATCACCCAAATCTTCTAGAGAGAACCTGTCAGTACTGCTGTTTATACATTGAAAAGAGTACAATTGAAGAAAGACACCAAAAAGACACCTTACGAGCTTTGGTATGGATATACAGCCAATGTAAGTTATTTCAAATTTTTTGGCAGTCAGTGTTATATCTTAAAAGATGATAGAAATGGAAAACTTGACTCCAAGAGTGATGAAGGAATCTTTCTAGGATATTCTACCAAGAGCAAGGCTTATAAATGTCTAAATAAAGCCTCTAACAAAATTGTTGAAAGTGCAAATGTAAAGATAGATGAATTTTCAAAGAAGAATGAAAAGGAAAGCACTAAAGAATGAGAGGACTATAATAGGTTTTCTTACAATGAGGAACCTGAAACTCTACCTGACCAATAATGTAGAGCTCCTGAGCAACAGATCATTGCACCCGAGCATCAGGCTGCAAATACCGACGATCATAATATTGCTCAAGATGATGCACAAAGTGATGGAGAATAGAATAAAGGATAAAATGATGATCAAGCTGATAGACAAAGAGCTGAACCTATCCTTGCAAGATATTTTAGAAAGAATCATCCCCAAAACCATATCATAGGAGATAAAAAGGCTGGTATGAGAACCAGAAGTAAGTCTCTAAATACAAGATGTCTTATTTGTGATTATGAGCCCAAATCTGTCAATGCTGCACTGGATAATGATGAATGGATAAGTGCTATGAATGAGGAGATTGAGAAGATAGAGAAAAACAAGACATGGATGCTTGTACCGAGACCAGATGACAAGAATGTCATTGGTACAAAATGGATATTCAGGAATAAGCTAAATTAGAATGGAAAAGTCACCAGAAATAAAGCAAGACTAGTATGTAAGGGGTATGCACAAGAAGAAGGGATATACTATGGAGAGACCTTTGCACCAGTTGCTAGGCTAGAAGGATTAATAATATTACTTTCTTATGCTGCATATAAAGGATTCAAGGTATATCAAATGGATGTCAAGTCTGCATTCCTAAATGGAATACTTGAAGAAGAGGTATATATTGAACAACCATAAGGGTTTGTTGATCCATACAAGAGGGACATGGTATGTAGACTACACAAAGCCCTGTATGGATTGAAACAAGCACTCTGAGCCTGGTATGAAAGACTTCATTCCTATCTTATAAGTATTGGATTTGTAAGGACTAGTGAAAACAGTAATCTTTATTTGAAGGAAGATACTGATGCTAACATTTTGATTGTTGAGATATTTATTGATGACATCATATTTGGAGGCAATGATATGCTATGAAAATAATTTGCAAATGAAATGAGAAAAGAGTTTGAAATGTCTATTTTTGGAGAGATCAAGTTCTTTCTTGGTCTGTAGATCTTGCAACAAGATGAAGGTATTTTCATTACACAATCCAAGTACATCAAAGAAGTACTAAAAATATTCAAGATGGAAGAATACAAACTAGTTGGAACACTGATGGAAACTAGATGTAAGATGACAAAGGAGGACAAGTCATCAGAGGTAAATCAGAATTTGTACAGATCAATGATTGGAAAACTCAAGTATTTTGTACATACTAGACTCGATACTGCACATGTAGTAGGAATAGTTGAAAGATTTTCTGCTAATCCCAAAGAATCACATATGACTGTTGTGAAAATAATCCTAAGATATCTGAAGAATACCAAGGAATATGGCTTATGGTATAGAAGAGAAGGCAAATTTGAACTAAAGGTCTTTACCGACGCTGATTGGGCTGGAAATATTGATGACCGGAAGAGCACAACTGGAGGAGCATTCTTTATGGGTGAAAAACTTGTCACATGGATCAACAAGAAGCAAGGATGCATCTCTCAGTCTACTATAGAAGCATAGTATATTGCTGCTACTACAAATTGCTCAAATATTGCATGGATCAAACAATTACTAGAAGGTATGCATATGAAAATTTTAGAACCAATAATTATCTATTATGATAATACAAGTGAAATAAACATTTACAAAAATCTAGTCATGCATGCTAAAACAAAGCATATTGTCATCAAGTATCATTATTTGAGAGAACAAGTTTAGGCAAAGGAGGTGATACTTGAGTATGTCCAATCAAAGGAACAATTGGACGATATCTTCACCAAGCCACTGCCCAAGGATACATTTGAGTACTTGAGAAAAAGACTAGGGGTCTAACCCTTTTCTACTAGTTAGTAAGCTGACTAGAAGGCTGCATCAGCCTACATATTATCAGAATATCATTCATGTTGATGCAATCAAAAAAATGGACTTCAATGATACATCTATACACAACAAGGTTTTTATCTACTCCAAACATGGGAGTTATTACCGATGGAATGGGAAATTCAAGGAATATATTATGGATAGAAAGGATCCATTTGACATCACTTTCAAATATTTGTTTGAAAAGATGTTTGTTTGGCATTGCTATCAAAGGGAGAGAGATATATAATTATTATACAAAGATTATATCCATTATCAACTCAAGGAGAGATCATATCCATCAAAGTATCCAAAGGGAGAAATGTAACAAGAAAGGGAGAGTACACACAAAGGAAGAGAATTGCTGACAAGAGACATCAAAAGAAAGGAGTACAATCAAAGGGAGAGAGTTTGACACAGAAGGAGAACACTTCACATCAGAGAAAGAAAGATTCTACATCTATCCAGTAAAGGGATTGAAGATAGACAGAAAGCTGTAAGAATCAAATCAAAGCTATTTTGAGCTTACCGATAGCCAGACATTTGTATGAGTTACATTAGGAAAGCTTGATGAAACTGTATATTTCATATTATATCAGTAATAGTATAGTATGATAATGTAGTATGTTGACATCAATGCCAAAGGGAGAGATTGATGACATGTAACTGATTGCATGTCTGAAGATGTTAAGTTGATGATCATGCAAGGCATTAAATCAGTTAATGTATTGTATTGTCATTGATGTCAACTTGATATAATCTGTATGGTGATGAAAATACTGCCAAAGACTTCAAAGAACCAATGAATCAAAGGCTATGCTATCAGTAATGCATACAAGTCAAGTATTCACTAAGTGACTGCATATCGACGGATTACATATCGATGGTCAGAGTAAAAGAGCAAAGTCACAGTGTTACCAGAAGAGCAAATGCACAACATTACCGACGTGTAGAACTACAGTGTTGCCCGATGAACAAAACACAGTGTTTCCTGATGAAAAAGACAAGGACGGAGATCCTGACGACAACTAAAGTCACATTGAAAAAATAGTTAGTTATCAATGATGACTAACTGAAGTGTTGACCAATAGAATAGAGAGTTCAGAAATGACAAAATGCTTAGCTATCAAGAGCTATAAATAGACTTAACATATACTTATCATTGTTTTAATCATCCAGATAAAGCTGGAGATAAGTAATTGACTTAAAACTAATTTGTCCAGTTGGCAAGAAGATCTCTTTGAGATAAAACTGGAGTTTGATTTAAATCTATTGGTGAGAATTGTGGATAACGCCAAGAATCAAGAAAGCCAAGAAAAGGTAAATCATGTCTATATAGAGACAAACCCAATTCATTACGAATGGGGTGTGTGGAAAGAAAAAGAGAAGAGGAAAGATGCAAAAGAAAATATGAAGGATAAGAAAGTCTTCATTCAGTCCTGATCGACACGCTAAAGAGAGAGCTAGATTCTGCAGACATCGGCGAACAGTGAGACAACATCACAGAGCAGAATAGTGTGGAGCAAAGGTACAAAACTGATTATATTGATCAAAGAGGTAATGGAATTACAATAGATCTAAAAATCTACAATTGAGTTGTATGCATGAACAAATCATTAGTGTTTCAGTTTAACCATTGAAGCATCAAGTCTCTTAACCGAGCATGAATTAAAAGTCTTTTACAATTGAGATACATCCCAAGGAGTATCAAAAAGTTTGATCATAAAATTAGCATTGGATATGCCTGATACCTATTAACAGGCCAAGTGAGTTTTTGATCAAGGATGGTAGCATTAGATGTCAGATAATAGGTGAAAAACTATCTTTTAAATCCTCTAACAAGGTCACACCTAACAGTTGTTTATAACCTTTAACAGGGTTGGCTCCTAATAGAGCTCACTTCAGAAGAGTGAAAATTTGAGGTACCGGTCCTAGTGGTTTTTTCCCTAACAGGGTTTCCACGTTAAAATCCGTGTGTTATGTGTTTATTTTTTATTACTTTACTATTTTACACTTCACATATGCAATTCTAGATTTATCGGTATACTCTGCATATTTACTATGTTTCGGTAAATAGTTAACTGCTTATCGGTAATCATACTGAAGAGAGATTTACAAAGCAATCCGACAAGTAGAAAATTGATATAAGTATTTCAAGGCATTCATCTTGTAGGACAAAAGATAACCTGAGACATAGTTTGTGGTTATAAGTTTTAAGGGTTGATTTAAGGATTAATTTTTGAGGCCACTGATTCACCCCCCCTCTCAGTTATTACTAATAGTTGTTGTAAAGAGGACACAGTTTGAGCCAAAATAATGATTGTGGAATCATTAAAAGAAATAGGAGGCATAGAAACATTAGGAAAACTAGGAAAAGTGTAGGAAGTAGCAGGAATGGAAGACACAACTGGTGGAACACTTGGAACCATAGTTGGAAGAGGGTTGGAATAGGTGAAAGGAACGCTATGGTAAGAATGTTGTGAGGTAGGTAGAGACATCGGTGGAACACTCACAGGAAGAGATGGAAGTGGAAGATTTGAAGCTAGAGGATTGGAATATGGAAGAGATGTAGACACTAAAGGAGGAGTATAAGTAGGATTTCTAGGTAAAGGAACAAAAGAGGGTTCCACACTAGTGAAAGAAGGAGTGAATCCTAGATCTTGAGCTTCTTGAGCTAAAGGTTTGACATTTAAATGCACAAGATGGATGATACCACATAAGAGATTAATACATTGATCACTATCATGAAGGGATTTATTAAGGGCCTCTATAGCTTGAATAGAATCTTGATTATGGTTTTCTTGAATAAGCCAATTCCCATTTTATCAAGTTCAGTTGAAAGTTTTTGGACTTGTTCAGGAGTAACTCTTAAAGAATCATCCTCATCATGAGATGAGTGAGAAGAGTTATGCTACGTAGAAGGATTGGAATTATGAGTGATCAAATTGTCATCCAGGATCCTAAGGAAAGGAGAGGAAGACTCAGGATCAAAGGAACCCATAAGTTTGCGACTTCTTCTAACATAGATATTCTAAGTAGGACTAGAGGTAGTAAATCTCATACAACAATGCAATGTAAATGAACTAAATTAAGAAAATGTAAATGTAAGAAAATAAAATAAGGCTAATCTAATATGCATGCAAGATCTAACATGAAATGTAAATCTAACACCACAAAAGAAAGAGTTGTCGTAAGAAGGTTCACCAAAATGTAAGGAGAAAAATAATATAAAAATGCGATGAATGATGAATGAGATGCTCTTTACTTTTGAAAGGTTTGGGGAAGGTAATATTATCCTCCTATCCCCAAATTTACAAAGGAAAGATCCAAATTGATTAACCACAAGAAAATAGTCAATGCACAAATGAATCAATCGATTGGAAATAAGAAGAAAGAGGAAAACCTTACATTCTCGATTTATGGGGGAGAGAAGGGAGGAGAGTGTGTAATAGATATTAAATGATTAAAACCTTAATTCAAATGAATTGAAGACAAATAATAACCTCAAAGTATATCAGATATGAAAATTGCTATTTTCTAGTATCTGTACTGAGGTTCTGGAAATTCTACAACCGGGTCTTGAACGGAAACACAGAGATGGAGAAAACCCAAAAATATTTTTGTTTTTCTAGAAAGGTCAACCTTGACCCAAATACAGGTTGACCTTGACCCCTTTATGTTGACCTTGACATGTGTTGCTCCGATGGAAATTCTATTTGCGGATCCTGAAAGTTTGCCGAAAAGGGTATCCAAATCTGCTCTGTAATTTTTTGTTCTGTACATTTACTTGCAAGAAAAATGGTTTTATTTTTTTGGGGGAGGGGTTTGCCTTGGTCAAACCATGGTTTTGGAATTAACCTTAAAATGGAATTTAAATTTAACTAATAAATAAAGTAAATAAAACAATTCACCTTGCTTATGTTGAAACCCTCGTGGAGGATTTGAATCCTTGGATCCACAAGTATGGATGCACCAAATGGATATAGAATGTAGAATATAGGATGTAGGATATATTTAGTAAATTTTGTTGAGATCTTCAACACCAATCTTGAATGGATCTTGGAATAGGAAGAAGCTTGAATGAATGTGGATGGAGAAATCTTCAACAAGAGGGCTCCATGGAGCTTGAATCCTTCAATGACTACTAATGGATCTCCTTGATGAATTTAATCTTGAATGCTTGAATGCTTGAATTCTTGGATGCTTGAAAGTAGATGATCACTTCAATAGATTATGCATAGATTCTTTGTCATAAATCTTAAGTCTTGCGTGCTTCATGCTTTTTGCTTAGAAAATGAGTGGAGAAAGTCTTCCTTATATACAGTCTAGGACACAAACTTCTAGAGAGACCAACATAGGAGAATTAAATTAAAATTAGGCCTATACCCCTAGAAGTGGACCTATATTAAATATCTTTTTAAGAGTCGCTACTTCAGAGTCTGAAACAGCCGACCCGGAAGCGGGAAATAATTCTTTCCAAACCCCGACATCCAAAAATCATTGGAATTTGAAATTTAGACCCTAGGTCAGTGTCGAGGTTGAACTTGACCTAGGTCAGGGTCTAGGTAGACCTTGAACCTGAGGTCAAGAACCTCAAAATCTTAGGGAAAGATACCAGGAACATGTAGGAGAGAATTGGAAAATAGGGCAGGACAGGGGAAAAACTAGATCCAAGTCAAAGACCCATTCAAGGCATTTGACATGACCATAAATCACTTACTCAGAGGGCTAAACCAGTCATAAATGGAAGTGATTCCATTTTCCGATGATACGGTATCATAACTTGATAATGCAAATGCTTCTTTGAATGTGATCAAGTATGTTGATGCAATAGATTTGAATTAACATAAAAACCCAAAAGTAAATCATGAAAGACAAAACCTTATGTGATGGATGTTGTAATTCACCAAAATGTTTGATTGGGAAGAAGATGTGGATGTGAGTATATCTCCTTCCTTCATAGACAAATCCTTTACTTGGCATTTAATGAGGGAAAGAAGCTTGATCATTAGAGAAAATCATCTTGAGTAATCGATAATCATTTTATAATAATATTAATATATCAAGTGGCACTACCACCTTTTTGGAAAAAAAAAGTCTAGATATTGAATGCTTGAATTCCTTAACTTGAATACCCAAATGCTTGATGATGATTGTAGATTCTTGATAATATTGATTGTGGTTTCTTGATAATTGATGGATTACCAAAATGAGGAGAGATATGGTTTTTATATACCTCTCACAACATCTTGGGGGTTAAAACACAAGCAGGCTGACTGTAGATCCAAATATCCCACTAAACCTTTGAGATGGGACCCTAGATCCAATTTGGGCCTAATCCTCGGGGAACAAGTTGCCCTAGGCAATATATTCTTAGGAATAAAATACCCTAGGCATTATGTTCTAGATAATTAGAGATCAAATTGG
The DNA here is from genome assembly GCA_018584345.1 of Thuja plicata. Classification (NCBI taxonomy): domain Eukaryota; kingdom Viridiplantae; phylum Streptophyta; class Pinopsida; order Cupressales; family Cupressaceae; genus Thuja; species Thuja plicata. The sequence goes on along the minus strand of MU225027.1, from coordinate 1,992,930 downwards.
GACCACAAGTCTCAGATAATCAAGAGATGCTAGGTTATAGAATACAACCAGTTACAAGATCGGGGAAAATATGAAGTCCACAAATAGTAACACAGGGCCTAGGTGATAAAATAAATTATGTGATTGGATGGAAAATAGAGGATTACACATAAAAATAAAGGCTTATCTTGATTTTAAGAAAGATTCGAATGATAGAGGACCCATATTTGAATTTAGGTATCCATTAAGTGTCATATGAGGTCCTACTATGAAAATACACTAATGGGTGCTACATAAATAAATAAAATTTACACTAATAGAGTGCTTAAAATTTAGGATTGTACACTAATATATAGTAGAGGATAGATATGAGAAACAATATTTCTTGTGTCTTGATGATGTAATGATCTTTGAATATGATTACAATTGTTAATACAATAGCATGACTCCACAAAAGATAAAAGAAAATCACAATAGAAATATTGTTGAAAGCTTGCCACAATGAAGAATATGATGGGATAAAATGTCTTAAATGCTTGAGTGCTTCTTCTTGCTTCTTTAATGCTTGATATCATGAATGCTTCCTTGATTTGATTCCAATGATTGATTTCACCTTTATTTCCATAATGAGGGAGGAATCCTTGTTTATATACCTCTTCTAGCCATTTCAAGTGTAAAACTTGAAGGAAGACAAAAAGGATTTAGTAATACCGCTAAAACTAACCATTAACCAATTTAGATTTGGGGTTGATTCTTGGGGTCAGGGGTGACACATAGGTCAAGAGTGACCCAAAGTTTCCCTTGACCCACTCAGTCACCCTTGATTTCCCAAAATGGACCTGAAGTCCAATTTGGTATGCGGATGTTGGAAGAATGTGTAAAATCAAGGTTAAATAAGATGAAATGTATGAAAGAGGCTACACATGCTAAAATAGGGCCTAGGCAAGTGAAAAATTACATAGTGACGCAATTTTATGATGCTAAAGATAAGAAAACCTAGTACAAATAAATATAAATATAATTACAAGTATGAAATAGTTGGCAATCATTCAATCTATTATAAATGCCTATCCTTAAATACAAACCTTTTTTTTTTTTTGATCGGTAATAGGTGTTGTTTTATTGAGTCAAACGGGAAAAGCATTGCCCGATACAAGGGTGATAACAAGTAGGGGTATCACCTCCCCAAGATTCCAATAAAACATCATAAAGGACTGAAAGACAAAAATATTTGTACCCTACAAGCTATGATTTACATTCAGCCACTCCTTTTGAATGGGAGCGAAGACCCATATCAAAGTTCTTATGTTTCCTATCTTTTTCCCCTTTCACCGTAAACCATCCATCCTCAACAACAATAGCCTCTTTTAGCCCCTCTAAGGATGTGACCATTGGGGTTCTCTCACTCCCCTTTTCACTAAGTCTCTCTGCCCTATTCACACTTACTCTAGCCTCTGGGCCTGAACCCTTATTCACCAACGGTCATATTTTCTCGATGCTTGCTGGTGTGCCAGTCCCTACCCCATGATCATGATAAGTTCCCAGTGAATGATCAGATGACATAGGTTTCTCATTAATTACCTTCAATGGGGTCTCTGCATGAGCTATCTCTGGGGGCATCTAAGTCTTTTCCATGGCGGCCACCTACGCAAAGCTCCTATGTTCTTCCCCTTTCTTCTCTACTATGTAGTGTTGTTTAGCGACATCTTTCCACCATGATGTTGCCTTGGATCTCTTATCCCTACTACAATGTGTAGCTAGATGCCCAATTTGGAAGCACCGTCTGTATCTAAAGGGAATATTCTCATAGTCCAAAGGTTGTGTCCACAATCCTTTGGAAGTTTTAATCAAAATTACCTCTGGGAGGTCAGCAGAGACATCCATTTCTACCAATATTTGAGAAAAGGTAGAGTGAAGTAGATTGGAAGACTCCAAATCAACCATTAAAAAATCACCTAACGAATTCCTGACCTCTTCCAAAAATGATTCAAACCAAAGGTGCAAGGGAAGATTAGGAAGCCTTACCCACAAAGGCATCGTATTGAAGGTCTCAGTTGCTAGATGAAAGGCAGGGTACCACACTTTTAAACTTAGTGAAAACTTCTCCTCCCAAACCCAGAAATGTTCACATAGAACCTTATTTCTATCGTGGGGCTTTTCAAAGATAACAATAAAGAAACCCTTTTCTATCGGATAGATTTGAATATCCTCCTTGATTACGGGCTCCCAGTTGTCCGAAATCCAAGAGTGTAGATCAGGTAAGCTTGGCCAGTGCCCATGGAAGCATCCTATCACCCCCATATTAGAGAAAACTGAGACATTGTGGGCTATCTCCTCCTCTGCCTTAGAGCTCAGCTCGACAACTGCATGCTTGGTGTTTGGGGATATGGGGCACTTTGCACCGTCCCCACTCTATATGTGAGGCCCTTGGTCTTTCCTAGGAGCCCAGACCCAGTCCTGGCACTAGAGCCTCGTCCAGTCCCTATCTCTTGCTGGTTTATTTTTCCCAAAACCCCAGCTGTCGCTCCCATTGCAAACTTTCCTATTGGAAAGCACCCCCATCCCATCAATTTTAGGGGTCGCCGACCCAACATTTTCTTTGGGGCCCTCTGACACACGCACCTGATTCTCCCTTTGGGCCGCCCCTAGTCAAGAGCCACCATGTCTAGAGCTTAGGTCACGAGCCCTTACACTATCTTTGTCCTCCTTGTAGGTCGTAGCCGCCAGCGATGTTTGGAGACCCTGTAGACCAGCCCCACTTGCAATCGGTGGCACATCCAGGATGGCCAAAGCCCTAGCACCCGTAAATGCAGAAGCCATCTTTTATGGTTATTTACTAACAATTCTAAAAGGGTTTGTGGTGAACTTGATGAGACTCAAACCATAGTTGATGCATAGTACCGGGATCATTAGCCTAATACTACGCCTCACGACTCACCTTCACACCAACTCGGCTACTCATGCGCCCTTAAATACAAACCTATATTACTCTAGTTTTATTTATGTGCATTTTCATATGGTAAAAAAATCACTTACATTTTAACGTACTATTATATATTATATATATCCTTGATTTTCCACTCTATAAGAATTTTGCATCAAGCTTTGATACTATGTAAGAATTTTCCTAATACAATGAAAGAATATATCAAGATATAGAAGCCCAATGAATAGCACAAGAGATAGGAAAATGATATGATCCATTAATTCACTGGATTCAATAATGATCAAAAATACATAAAATCCAATTGATATACAATGTACACCAAAGGTGGATCATCCTCCATTGTAAAATGAACTATGTGCAAACATGTGCAATAATAAGAGGATGATAATGTTATAAGACAAATAAAGGTGTATCTCACACATAAAGTGGATTGAGATAAGAACTATCACCACTTAAAGTGAAATATCCTACACCATGTGCTAAAATAAGATGCAGACTCCTAGGTGTCTCATATTAAAACTAATATGCAATGCATTATCCAAAAGTAAGCTTAAGTAAAGTGTAATTAAGAATATTTAATTACACCAACACCCCCCCACCCCCCCTTAAGTGCAACTTAGGGTAATCCACTTGAAATAACAATACTAGATGACAATACAAGATGGGTCCCGACTACTAGGACACATTAGGTACCCATGTACAATATGCAAATGAAAATGCAATGCAATCTCTCATAAAGCAGAGAAATGGAGAAAACCTCATGGGGCAAAACTCACCCCCAAAAATAGAGATAAAAAAAATAAGATGCATTGATGGATGGCGTACTTAAGACCCCTCCAATACAACATACATCATGTATATCCAATCAAGTATCCTCCCATAGGAAGGAAATAAGGAGACATGATATCCCCCCCATAATGAATAGTGTCCTACAAGAATGGTGAGTGCCTGAAGAGAAAACATGGACCAATGCCTACAAACAACATTTCTCCCCTTAGGAAGAAGATAAACCAAGTATAGATGCAAGAAGGATTCCCATAGTGGATAGGAAGAAGGAAGGGGAATCCAAATAAAGTATGATATCTCTAAAATATGATCATGTGTATCCATGTCCTTGGTTGATGAAGATGCCATGAACCAATCAGAAACATACCCAATAGAAGGTGACAAGCAAGGAACTAATGGTAACTGATCCATGTAAGAATTTGGATCAAGCTCTAAAGACAAGGATGTCTCATCAAAATAGGAAGTAGGAAGAGAGAAAAAGTAGCCCCTCCTCTATTTATAAGGTACACCAATGGTAGACATTCCAGGATCAATGTAGAAATTGCACCATGAAAATTGAATGATGTTCCTCCACTTAGGAAGAAACAATGCCACAGGTGTATAAATGAATCCTCCCCAATTTGTAGGAAGAAACCTAAAAATGCATGATGTCTTAGGAAACTGAATAGTAATCTCCAACACATGAGTATGATCAACCTGAATCATGCAATATGTTATATCAAGTGAAGTTTGAGACTCATGAAATCCAATCTCTAAAGACTCAAATGTCTTCTCTTAAGATAAAGAGACCTCCTCCAAATGTTGTATTAAAGGATCCACAATCATATAAAACTCAAAATAAGGATCAAGTGGAGAATGAAGATGAGGGTTAGAGTTTTCCTTCACAAAAACTGAAGAAGGATCATCCACATCAAAGAGAAGATGAATGTCACCAATGATGTCTCCCAAATTTTGAATGTAGGAATCCATAAACAAACTGAAAATATCTGTCAAGAAGTCATCCCATGGAACTATTTTTGGAAGACAAGAAATATCTTGTTGCACTAAATCACAAACATCCATGGCTATAGGAATACAAGAATCATCAGGAGAAATAATATATATGATCTCAACAGGAGAAGAGGCTGCAGGTTGAGCTAGTAAATCATCACGGCTCTCAAGTTGTGCAAAAATTTAAGTCTTCCATAAGGTATGCTCAACATATGGAATGTTATCTGCATCATTAAGTGGAATAATACAATCTGCAACTGGATCTTTTGGTAATGGAGGAACATGTGGATCTCCACAGTGTTCCCAGATAATGATCTAACATGTGCGTAGGCATTCAATATCTTCTAGCTTGGTGTTGACTTCAGAGTAGAAAGATGGACCAAGGCTGTAAGCAATCAATCCCCCGATATCAAAATTCCTTTCATGCTAAGCTATTTTTTCAACTTGGAATTGGGCTTATGAATGAGTCCATAAATATTAGACAAGGTTTTTATCCATCTATAATATCCGATGATGCCTTTTTTTTACCATGATGCATAATTATCCCAAGTAAAAAAATACAAATGCAGGATGAATTATATATTCCATGATTTTAGCCATGATGCACTTCTCACATGTGACAAAAGGAGATCAAAAAATAATTTCACCCCCACATAATACAATCAATCAAATAATCCCCCCAAAATGAGGATTTTGGCACTTTATACTTAGTGCTTGTATAATTGCCACTTGCAAAACAAGACAAAATGGACTTCTAATTTCAATGATTAGAACTTCTAAAATATGGTTATAGCAGACTCAATCAAATAAGACACAAGATCACTCAAAGATCTAATCAATTACAAGTGCCAAAAATAGGCCAAAAATACCAAATAATAAAAGTGTTATGTCCACTCACAATGGCTACGATCTGATAGCAAATCTAAGAATTAGATAAAAAATGATGCACTTTCAAAAAATAACACTTGGAAATATGTCTGTATGAGCCCGAACGAAGCCTCTAAAATTGCAAAAATAGGAAAATCATCAAAAATTACAAAATCTGGAAAATCTATCCATCAAAATCAAAACATATCTACAAAAAAATGAAGAGCTTGAAATCATACCCTAAATAAATTTTTTTTTGCATCAAACAGGGCCTCAAATTGACCGAGTTATAGGGGTTTGAAGTTAGCCTCCAAAATGATAACTGACAATGAAAGGGGGGTCTTAAATTTTAAAAATTGATGACATCAACAAATAATTAGTATAAATTTGATGGGAATATGGTCGTCACTACCAAAAAGACAACTACTCCCAAATGAATGTCAAAATTATGGCAACAAAATAATGTTGATGTTGACTGTAAGTGTGTAAAAAAAAGGACCAGTCTATTAACTAGGTAGGGTGACTAGATCTGGCATCTCGTTGACTGTGCTACCAGGTCTGCCAAGTTTTGCCTGATTATTGTCTTAGACTAGTGAACAAGATAATCATCACAATCTGCGATCACTGTTTAACAACCAAGTCCACAAACCTTTAAAACATAACTATTCACGATCCATTTACCACAATGTATTATCTCAAGAGTAAAATATATCTTCCCATTACCAATGTGGGACAAAATTTTATGCCAAACAACCAATGGATTGCTGGAAGTTTCCGCAATAGAGGTGTTGTTGCTAAGGCCCCGTTTGTTTGAGGGGTGGAATTGGAATTTGGGAGAGAAAACCTGGTTTTGACTCCAAATCTTTAGTTTGGTTGCTTACATTGGAAACTGTGAAAACCTGGTTATGGTTTTGATCTTCCCATTTTAATCAAAAAATAAGGATTTTCAACTTCCATCTAAAAGGTGGAATTCATTTGAAAACCTGGTTATGGTATTTTATTGCTCTATTTTATTGGCTCATGTTCCCGAAATTTGCTCATCTTCCAAATTTTTTTTCATCTTCTGGGTCTACCAAATAGTCCAAATTATCTTCCCACATTGCAAAACCAGAATCTCAAAACCTTATTATGAGATAATAAGGTTTTGAATCAAATTCCAATTCCCTAAACAAACGGGACCTAAGACGATGTCATTGGAATTCGCTGCTGAGGAATTTTGTTAGACTATGGATCTGGCCAAGGGTTTCTTTGTGTGTTTTTTATTCTCATGGATGCTTTGTGGTGGTACCTCTATGATTTGATCACATAATAAGTTTCCCAAATCTCTGATCAAGTTGCCTATGATGATGCAATTGCCCAAAAATATTGTTGAAGAGTTGACCAAAGAAGTTTGCTGAGTTCGAGCAACTCATCGAGCTCAGATGATTGATGAGTCAGATCTCCTCACCATGATGAATGGATACCTTTGAAATTAGGAAGGAATGCAGTCACAGAGGACAAGCAACAAGCTTGGGGACCTACGTTGAAAGCACGGGGACCCGAGTTCCCAGTGTGGGTGTAATGAGGTTTTAATCTCACACACGTAGTGTGGTGAACTACACAGAATTTAAATTTTGCAAAATACAATAAAAAAATCAAAGGAAAGACCCATGGGTGTGAGCCCTTGCTGGATGGATGTTGGTCGGAAAGGTTAGGGGCATCTGAAACTTAGAGCTCTTTCTATATCGCTTGATGTGACTTGTGATCTACAATTCCCAAAGGAATATAAAGGCCGACTTGGCCCAAATTTTTCCCAACAAATACACAATAAAAAATTGACTGAATTTAAAAAAAAACTTACAAATCGTAAAAAATAATTCTGAAAATTTGTACCAAATTGTAGATTTGCAAAAAAAAAAATTCCTCAAATTTGACTTTTGCCCAAGGTAGGTAAAATTTTAGTAAAAATTTATCGGAACAACCACCTAGATGCAATGGTGAGGCAATATCTTGCTCTAAACACTCCCACAAGTTGTTGGTACTCTGAATTTGAATTGTGGCCCTCCAACAATTGAAGCAAAAATTTCTCTAATGGCTATACAATGAATGCTCCAATGACTCTTCTAACATGTAAGAATTTTGCATCAAGCTTTGATACTATGTAAGCATTTGCCAATGCAATGAAGGAATATTCCAAGGTCTAGAAGCCCAATGAATAACACAAGAGAGATAGACAAATGATATTATCCATTAATTAACTAGATTCAATAATGATCAATAATACATAACATCCAATTGATATACAACGTAGATATGCCTAAATTTATAGGCAATGCGTGATAACTAGGAGATATGCAAGTGATAACCTATCAACCACAATAGGTGGAATCACATGTCCACCAAAGGTTAATCATCCTCCATTGTGCAATTAAGTATATGCAAACATGTTCAACAATGAGAGGATGATAATGTGATAAGAGCACTAAAGGTGGATTTCATACATAAAGTGGAATGAGATAAGAACTAGCACCACCTAAAGTGGAATTCTCCTATACCATGTGCTAAAATAGGATGCAAACTCCTAGGTGTCTCATATGAAAACTACTATGCAATGCATTATCCTAAGTAAGCTTAATTAAAGTGTAATTAAGAATATTTAATTACACCAACACACTCCAATGTAGAAACCAATCTATAACTTTAAAACATAAGATCCCAAGATTACTTTATAAACAATTAAATTGTGTTGATTCATTTGTTATTCACTATGCTAATTATCCTTAGACATGTTTTACTCTATATCATTACATATAATTACATAGTTTACTCTCTAGCAAAAATTGTAGGTCGTCCAAGACTAGATCAATCAATAAAGTTGAACAAATATTTTAAAGCTAATAATTTGTTAACTCTTTCATCACTTTTGAATTAATAAAGTATAATCATCATACAATATTGAAAATTATCATACAAATATTAATATGTATATAGAATAGTATTTGTAATACTTATTCCTCGAAATATAGTTTTAGAATATTGAAGTGAGTTCATGTTGGTCACAAAATCAAATCTCATAAATATATAATGTCTAAAATATGGGTTTTGTTGAACACACCTCATGACTAAGAGCTGAATCAATACTGAACTAAATTATTTAAATTTTAATCCAAACTCATAGTCAATTCATCCTTATTGTGTGTAGTGGCATAAAGTAGATAAATCAATGAATACCATGCATAAGACAATAATAGATTTACATGGAAAATATGAGAAGGGAAAAACCACAGTGAGAGTTTTCTCATAATTTATGAAATAATTATTACAATGTTTATTTTAGGTTCACTACCAAGGAGGTGTGCTACTCCCTAAACTTGTAGGTTAAGGCACATTTCCCTAAGGCAAGATACAAAAGGACTTGTAGAATGAGATGCAAGATGTAAGAGAAAGATGCAATGCTTGCATGTAAGGAACACTATCTCTGGTAAAGGTACAAGAACATATGAATCAAACTAAACTTATCCTTTAACACACTACCTCCAACAAATCTCAAAGTATGAAGCTATCCTTGAATCTTTGCCTCAAGAAAATAATTTTATAACACCATCACCATCCATTATTCATACCACAAATCTATAAATTTTTATGCTGCACTATTTCATATGATCCACACACTCTTGCACACTTTCATCATCAATTTGATCTGCAATATATATACCATCATTATATTGTAAACATCAATTAGGTTGGCTAGAGCAGAGGGAAAATATAGGTCCTAAATTGATTCATCCACCAAAACATAATTGTGGTGCGATCCAAGGAATATAGAGGACCTAAAATTATTAGTAATCACTTAATAATTCTTATTGTATTACTTAATTAGACAATATTTTATTATTTAATGAAAATTTAAAAAAAATCTTATTTTTAAATAATTTATATTTGTATCTCTAAAGTCTTTATCTAGAAATTCATTCTTCGTCCATCAATTGAATCTTGTTCATTTAGAAACTTAATTTTCTTCCCTTAACTAATTCCCATTTATTTTAGAAAAAAATTCCTCTTTAATCAGATAAACCAATTTCTAAATCGAAACTTGGTGTGGAAATTCATCCATGATCAATTAAATTAAGTAATCTTGTTTCATTTTTTTATCATTTTGAAATAGAAATTTTTTAATTTGAATTATTTTATATATAGAATTATCAATAGAAAACTTATAATTTTAGATGTGTTGGCTAGTCATTCAGTTTAGTTATTTTTTTTACTGGGAATTCTATAAATAAAACCATTCCCTTCATCATTTTCTGTAAATGCAACTGAAACAAAATTCAACACTGAATATAATTGAGAAAGTATTATTTAGAGTAAATCACCTTTGTCAAAATCTGCATATTTAATATCTCTGTTTACTTGGTAGTTGGAGGAGGAACTGCACTTATCAATTTCGGTGAGTTCATTTTAATCCTCAACCAGCCGTATGTATATGTGTTGTAGGTGGGTGTGAGGGGCCACGTCTATAATAGACGTGACTCCTCAAGGAGTCACGTCTATTATATACGTTGTTCCTTACATGTTGCCTTGTCACTTTCGTAAATGAACAACCCGATAACTATAATAGTTATCATTCATTGAAAACTGATAATGATCGGTGTGTTTAATAAGCAACGCCAAAACATTAATATGCTAAGTCTATCATCAGTGAAATATAAATCGACAGTTTAGTCAATATTATCCATTCGATCAATAATGATTATTATCATTATTATTATTATTATTATTATTATTAGATAATAATAATAATAATGATAATCATTGTTATTATATTAAAGCAATAATATTGTTTATAATATTAAATATAAATATGAATAATAATAAGCATTAATAT
>MU225027.1:1941961-1980005 GCA_018584345.1 Thuja plicata | reverse complement strand
TTGCCGAGAATTCAACACGGGCACTTTTCAATAGCAAGCGTGTGTATTCTCAACCATAGTAGACTATATCTCACTCGCCATCACCATCGTCATTGCCACGTGGTCACATTCTTGAAAATATGACAAAGTTGGAGTAGTTGTATATTGAAGGATGTAAATATTCAGGAGTTGGCCGCTCCAATCACAAATCAGCAATCACTGAAAAATGTTGGAAGTGGGCTCATCAAGGTTAATGGAGTTACCCAATAACATTGTTCAACCGAGCAAATTAGAAGAGCTGAGAATATAAAAACAATCTGTTGATTACTTTTCCACCTTCTATGGTGAATTTGTCCTCCTTGACTAGTCTTGAAATTTCTAATTCTCATGAGTTGGGATCTTTACCAGAAGCATTTACACAACTTACTAGCCTTCGTAATCTGGTTATTTCGGAGTGCAGCAATTTAAGAGAAATGGATATCCTATTAGGGTGCTTTCCTTCTTTGATGTGCAGCCTCAAAACAATACACGTATTGTCGACTCTTGTGTCGAGGATATCAATCTCTCAACAATGTTGCCACAGCCAGGAATTGATCAAAACTATACAAAACTCCACTCTATTTTCACAACTGCCACGTTGGTCTATTTCTTTCAACCGCAAATTTCCTAGCCAACTTCCACTGGCAAGTCTCGGTATTTAACTGTGGATTTCCCAAACATGTGACAGGCGGCTCACATACCCTGCCAAACCTCCTCCTTCTAGATTATATGTAGTAGCCATGTTGTAGCAAATCGGGCCCTCCAGTGCAATAGTAGTGGCCAACTGTGATTGGAGATAAAATCGTGGGGCCCAAACACCACCTGTAGCTCCAGTAGCCTCCTCCATGCAGATTTATAACTTCACGTCACCTCCTATGCATAATATTGGAATGTAAACATGCATATCCTAGTAATCTAATATTTATCACTTCAGTGTCTCATTATGCAGATAAGACGTTGGTCAAATTTTTGCATAGATAGTAAAGCAACACCTAATATTGGTAAATACGAGTTTCAGATTAAACCCGTCAATCGAATGCACTTAATACTCTGCTCAAGGTTGCCATATATATCGATTTGGTCTTTAGAATAAATGTTGAATATAGGATTTCAGAATATAGTCCTTGAATCATCTGAGAAAATACTATTCAACAATCTTAGAGATCTGAACACCTCTGACTGTAGATGCCAACATCTACTTCACAACATACACCTCTGGCAATCTCATGAGCCTCCGTAGATCTAGTGAGTGCGGGTAGCGACAACAACAATACACACAGTTGGGCCAACGCCTTCCACAACTACCGACAGTTGCTTTTTGATATTCATGGTGGTCACATCTGACAATGACCAAGTGCATAGGAAAGTGATATGAGTTCGAGAGTAGAACTCGTATGCTACACCCATCATTGGCGAAATTATTTCCATTCGTGCCGTGATCTTCCTTCAAGCGGTTAAGCTCTACAGAAGGAACATGGCTTTGATACCATGTAAATGTAACTGAAACAAAATTCAGCACTGAATATAATTGAGAAAGTATTATTTAGAGTAAATCACCTTTGTCAAAATCTGCGTATTTAATATCTCTGTTTACTTGGTAGTTGGAGGAGGAACTGCACTTATCAATTTCGGTGAGTTCATTTTAATCCTCAACCAGCCGTATGTATATGTGTTGTAGGTGGGTGTGAGGGGCCACATCTATAATAGACGTGACTCCTCAAGGAGTCATGTCTATTATATATGTGGCTCCTTACATGTTGCCTTGTCACTTTCGTAAATGAACAACCCGATAACTATAATAGTTATCATTCATTGAAAACCGATAATGATCGATGTGTTTAATAAGCGACGCCAGAACATTAATATGCTAAGTCTATCATCGGTGAAATATAAATCGACAGTTTAGTCGATATTATCCATTCGATCAATAATGATTATTATCATTATCATTATTATTATTTGATAATAATAATAATAATGATAATCATTGTTATTATATTAAAGCAATAATATTGTTTATAATATTAAATATAAATATGAATAATAATAAGCATTAATATTATTAATAATAATTATTATTAATATATATATATATAAATATATTTCTATCATTGCAGATTGAACATTTATCTGATCGACGCTATAAATTTAACATTTTCATAATTTATTTTTCTTTTTATGTAATTCCATTGCGGTGAATCAATTTCTACCATTTTAAAATGTTGTACTATAAAAATCTAGCATCCATATTATATATAAGTTTAAGTGGCATCATCAATCTTTGTTTTTGGGTTTTGCAATGAATTTTATAGACTAAGTTTGTCTAGATTATATTTTGTGCATTCAAGTATCTTTGAATTTCTAGTTTTTGATTTTGATTGCTCATACTACTACTATAATTGAAAGAGAAATAATATATTTTTTGTTTACTAATCAAATTAATCACCTCAACAAATAGGGTAAATACGCGTCTATTGGTATACTTCCTCCTATAATATTATTTAAATTATAATTTTTTATTTTTTTAATTCCACACTCTTGTTGGTTGTTCTACTTAGGTTAATTTTGGGTGTTATATCTATCACACTCTTCCATAGGAAATACACATTGTATATTTAGATATTGAGGTTTGTTCTCATATCATGCTAGAGGAAATTCCCTTGGATAAGGTGTCCACCCCCATAAACATTTGAATTCTATATTCTCATAAATATATTATTTTCAAACTCATAGTAGAACGATATATTCTTATTAGGTATTATTCAATTTTTTTGAATCATTTATATGTTATTTTTAAATATTTTATTTGGTTTATAAAGGCATCAATTAATTATTACTTAGATTGTTTTCACAAATATTAAATGGAAGGGATGATAAAATTATGTGATACTATAAAATCATAATTACATAAATAAATATCAAAGAGACATGTAAAAGATTAGTTGGACGTGAATGTGCTATTTTATATAAAAGGGGAAGCAAAACACCCTTTGATATTGTATATGCTGGAAAATATAAATTTATAATAGATGAAATTATTTAAGCATAAATAAATATAAGCTATAGAATAAGAGAACATGTATAATGGGGAATAGGTGGCCCAATAGTTCCCCCATCCAAGGAAGTAATCAAGGATTTTGTGTGAATAAGATTATAAGATCTAACTATAGTAACGATCGACATGTGCAATCAAAAGACCATAAAATGTATGCAATATGCATGTGAAAAACAATGAGTGAATATTTCAAAATTTGACATACATGTAGCAATTATGGTTATATGAAAATTATTATGAAGCATGATTAACCAAATGAAAATAGTGAACATGATAAAGTATAATGAAAATATAAGATATAATTAGAAAATCAAAAGTGTATATTTGAAATATTTACCTTTGTGTGAGCAATGTTGATGTGAAAAATGAAATATGAAAGAAGCTTCTATGTTTACTCCGAATATTAACGTATACAAATCTATGTGATTTAAAAAATCTAAATGTTGTAATATTTAGTAAGGATAACATGGTTAAATATGTACAAATCAAATAAAACAACATGAAATAAACACAATAGAAATAATATAAGTTCAAAGCATGAGATTCACATTAAGACTATGTTTTTTTTCGATCCATTATAAAATTTCATTGTCTTCTTAACCAAATAAATTTTTCACCTAACAAAATATTTATTAAGGTTGTAAGCAACTCAAATTACATTTTTGGTTAATACAAATATTTATCAATATATTCAAAATAGTCTTTGGGATACTTAACCCATCAAATATAATTTTACAATATAAAAATAGTTTTTATGTTGGTGGAGAAATCAATCCCAAAAAGGCAATATATTTAAAATTTGGGTACATGCCAAGAATAGGAAAAGGAGAGAAAAGGTGAGAAAATAATATAATATTTCTATTTTTATAATATATTGTTGTTTCATTGAAGGCGAGTCAAGCCTCACATATACCCTTCTTTATTAGAAGAAAAAATGATTTTAAAAATAATTATTTTCTTTAATTTAAAATTTTGATTTACAAAAATTATTTGTATCATCCTAAAAAGTTAGCACCCATAATTGGATACTTTACTAGGACCTATTAGACCCCATTTTAGTGATTTCGAGGTCTGAATGCTCATTATGCTTGATCCTAGCAACCTATTGTTCTCCCCCCGCTTCTTTTCATCTATCCCAACACACCCTCCAAATTATGACCCATTTCCTAGGGTACATAATGTTAATGACATTCTATCCTAGGAAGTTGGGGCCTTAATTTGGCCTAGGGCCCGATATCCAGGTACTAGCGGGAGTTTTGATTTTGTGGTTGCCTAGGTAATTTTTTAATCCAAAAATGATGGAGTAAGCTTAAAAATACATTATCTCTCCTCATTTTTCATATAATATCCATACTCAAGCATTTGGCAATCAAGTTATCAAGATTTTCAAGCAATCAAGAACAATTGAGCATTTGGATTCTGTTGATTAACTGATGAATATCTGATGGAGATGATGAAGACTGAGTGATACCGAGTATCATGATTGTAGAAATGGTTAGATCAGTTGTTGTTTTGTCATTGATTTCAAGCAATTGATTAATTGATTTTTATTATCTTACCATATCTTAAGAGGAGAAGTTAAATGGGTGACAAATACAGATCAAACAATGATGAAGTAATGATGATATAGTTATTTTCTACTATATATTTGGTGTTATCAGATCGGTACATTTGATTGATCAAGTCAAAAAATTTTAATGAATTAATTTATGACTGAAAGAGTTACTTTAGCGAGCTAGACTGGGTCTGTCGGTAGAATTTTATGTGAGTTGGTCACAAGTTATCGAGCCCCAAGTGAAATTCAAGCACCGAGCACCGAAGATGAGTTAGACACCGAGCAGTGAATAAAGTTAGTTACCGAGTACAAAGCAAGTTTTAACGAGTATAGGATATTAATAATAAATGATGATAAGATCAAATTTAATGTGAAGCGATGATGAGATGGATGAGGAAATGAATTAAATGATGTTTTTTCAAGATCTACAAATGGTAAAATTCAATGAGAAGATCTAAGGTGAAGATCAAGTAGTTAAACTAAATTGTGAAGAGTTCCAAGAAAAGTACATGTTCTGAGGTAAAAGTGAGATGGTTTATTGAGTTATGAGTTATGAAGAAGATGATCGTATGACTGAGCGCAAATGAAGGAAAATCAAATTAAGGAGATTAAGAGGCAAAATTATGCATATATAAAGAATCATAAATACATAGAGACTATGTTGCTGGCAAATTGAACAAAGAAGAAGAAGCTAAAGAACAACATTTACCAAGCAGAAATGAGAAACAAAGATTGAAGAATCTGTAGTCTGAGAAAGAGATCAATTGAGTATGTGATGCCAGTATTCAATTGATCTTAAAGGACCTGACACAAGAAAAGGTAGTTTCTATAATTACATATCAAAGTTTATTGTTGCTTATTAATATTTGTAACAGAGAAATCTCTTATCAGAGTGGGTTTAACAGTCCTATTTGTAAAACCTAGACTTAGGTGACATTCCAAAAGCGTGTTAAAAGACCTCTAAAAAGGCCACTCCTAACAGGGTGAAGATCTTAATAGATCTGAGGTAAATCCCCAAACAGGGTCACATTTAGCAAATGTGTTTTTAATCTTTAATAAGATAAGTTCTTAATCAAGCATACTTCAGAAGGGTACATTTTTATTGTGGGTTACAATTCCCGCAAAGGTTTGTCCCAAATTGGGTTTCCTCATTCAATCTGGTATAAATCAAATTAAATATGGAGTTATATGAGTTAATATGATATTGCTAAGTTTGAATGATTGATTTACATATATGAGATGTATTGATGCTTATGTTATTGAGTTGTTTGGTGAATTAGTTATTTACTGTATTCAGTATTACCAAGTGAATCAGTGAGTTTAGTTTTAAGTGTTTAAGTTTTGATTTGTCTGATTCATCCCCCCTCTTAGTGGTAGGAACATTTGGTATCAGATAAAAGTTACTCTAAAGTGATAAGTTTAAAAGGACTTGAGTCAAGATGTAAAGATGTATAACAGGGAAGCACCAAAGTTGAATAGGGATCATTTCTCTACATGGAAAAGTAGAATCAATTTGCATGTGTCTAGAGTAGGAGAGTGTACACTTTACTTTCTTGATAATGAATATGCAGCACTGACTACTGTACCTATGACTATTAGTGAGCAAAGACATAAACAAGAACACACACAAGTTATGATTGAGATTGCTTCTACACTTACCAACCAGGAATATGACAAGCTTGATGGTTGTACTACTTTGAAACAAATGTGGGATAAGCTTATTTTGACCTATGGTGGAGATCAACATGTTCAGAAGGCTAAAGAATAAAGTTTAAGAGGAAAATTTGATTCTATGAGGATGAAGGAAGGAGAGAACATAATACAATATAATACAAGACTTAAGGAGACTATTATTTATATCAGAGGAGCTAGAGGGATCATAACAGAGGATGATGTTACAAGAAAAATGTTGAGAACCCTACTACCAAGTTATGCTAGTAGTGTATCTACTATACAAGAGCTAAGATCTATACCCGAGATGAATGTTTCACTAGATGCTACTATTGGTAAGTTAAATTCATTTGAGTTAAATGATTTTGACAATAGTTTTCCTGCTACTTCTAAGATTGAATCTACATTTAAGTCTACTTTAAATATTGGAAAGCTAGGGAAGTTGCTGCTAGAGATGGATATTTGAGCAGTGATAGTGAGAAATTTTATAGTTGCACTGAAGGTCTTGAAGAGTTATTTACAGAATGTGATAAGAATGAAAGAGAATTTGAAGCTTTGTTGGCTAGAAGGCTACAAAGTGGCAAAGGCAAATACTGAGGTAAGTTACCCTTGAAATATTTTAATTGCGATAAATTTGGTCACTTTGCATCTAAATTTACCGAGAAAGATAAGGAGGAAAATAAAGATAACAAAGATAAGGACAAAAGAGAAAATAGATTAAGGAGATACATAGACTACAAAAACAAAGGTAAGAAATCTTCTCATATTGCTAATGAAGGACTGAGTGATGATGATTCTTTTGATAGCGATGATAGAAAAGAAGTTGTTTATGTTGCTATAAAAGATGATTATGATGAAGAAGAACCTAGAGCCCTAATATCACAAGTAAGTAAGAATGAAACATGGATTATAGATAGTGGTTTTTCACATCACATGACTAGTGACAAACTTAAGTTTATATCCTTGGAAAAGCATTATGGAGGTTATGTTAGATTTGGTAATGATGCTCCATATCCTGTGAAAGGAAAATGATCTATAATTCTACTGAATAACACAAGATGTGATGATGTTTATTGGGTTGAAGGATTAAAGTATAATCTGTTGAGTGTTGCACTGCTAAACAATACAGGTCACCAACTGTAATTTCAATATGGAAGGGTGAAAGCATTTGATGAGAAGGATAGTCTGATTGCTACTGGAGAACAATCTAAAGGTAATTTATTTTATCTTGATACTTCTATGAAGAGTTTCCTATTTGCTAAAGTTGAAGATGTTTGGTTATGTCACAAAAGGCTTTGTCATGTTAATATTGACAACTTAATCAAAGTGAGTAAGAAGAGTAGAGTAAGAGGACTATCGAGACTAGAAAAACCATAGAATGTTATGTGTAGAGAATTTTAGATGGGTAAGATGACTAAATCTAGTTTTGCAAGCAAGAATTATGTTACAAAATAAATTTTGGATTTAGTACATATTGATTTATGTGGACCCATGAGGACTCAAAGTTATTATGGATACATATATTTTATTTTATTTGTAGATGATTATTGTAGAATGATGTCTATAATGTTTTTAAAATAAAAATCTGATGCATTTCAAATGTTTAAGTGGTATAAGGCCCGAGTTGAAAAAGAAACTGGGAGACAGTTGAAATGCCTAAGATCCGACAGAGAGGTAAGTTTACTTCTGATGAATTTACATTTTTTTGTAATGAGAATGGAATTAATAGACAGTTGTTAGCACCTGGCAATTGGATTTGGATTATGATTGTTGATAACCTATAATTTGATTTTGTAAGAGCGCCAAAGATGTATTTGATATTTGTTTTATTAAATGTATTTGTATTGAGAGTCGACTATGTAATATTCAGATTGAGAGCAGACTTGGTAAAGAAGAAATGTATATATGTAATATCTTTTTGTTGAGTGAAGTATGGATGGACGATATGTTTTTGAGGAGATACAAATGTCAGAGCAGAGGATGACACAGATAATTTATGAGCTATGAACAGTAACAATCTAAGCATTAGAGATGCTTGTTTTGTTCATTACCGAGAACATTTTGTAACAGAATTACATTATAAGAGCTGTATTCTCAGTTGGCCCCTAACAGGATGTTGTATACCTTTAACTGGGTTGTTATTACTTTAACAAGGAAATTTTATATGTAATATTCAGCTTCTAATAGGGCTAGGTCTCCTAACAGGGACACTATACTTTAGTGCATGCTTGTGGGTACCATCCCCACCGAGGTTTTCCCTTGGCCAAGGTTTCCTCGACAACAAATTATGGTGTTATGAGTATTGTTTCATTTTCTTATGTTATTTTCATTTGTGCATGCATATGGTTAATTTTTAATTGGTTCAAAAGTTTAATTAAGTGTTGTAATACTGATTCACCCCCCCTCTCAGTATTACCTAATCCTAACAGGACATTAGTACACAGGCCTAAAGACAAAAATGTTATTGGTACTAAATGGATTTCCAGAAGCAAACTGAATGAGCATGGACAACTTAAAAGAAATAAAGCTAGATTGGTTTGCAAAGGTTATGCACAAGATGAAGGTATATTAGATGAATGTTAAGTCTGCAATTCTTAATGGAATAGTTGAAGAAGAAGATACATTGAGCAACCTTAAGGATTTATTGAGAACACAAACAAGAACAAGGTATGTAAGTTACATAAAGCTTTATATGGTTTGAAACAAGCACCCCGAGCATGGTATGAGAGATTGCACTCTTATCTAATCAAAATAGGATTTCAAAGAACAAGTGATAACAATAATGTTTACTTGAAATGTGACCGTGATAATCAAGTTTAGATTGCTGAAATTTTTGTTGATGATATCATTTTTGGAGGCAATGACACTTCATGTAAAGGATTTTCTGATGAAATGAGAAAAGAGTTTGAGATGTCAATAATTGGAGATATTAAGTTCTTTCTAGGTCTACAGATACATCAAGCTCCTGGAAGAATCTATATTACACAAGCCAAGTATATCAAAGAGATTCCAAACCCATTGGAACACCTATGGTTACTTGATGTAAATTATCTAAAGAGGATGAAACACAAGAGGTGGGTAATAATTGTTACCGATCCATGGTTGGTATATATCAGTATGTTGTTCAAAGCAGACCTGATATAGCACATGCTATTGTAATTATTGCAAGATTTTATTCTAATCTGAAGGAAACACATATATCTACAGTAAAAAGAATTTTGAGATATTTGAAAGGCACATAATTTCATTTATTGGACAAAAAAGGAGGTAATTTTGATCTGCAAGTCTACATTGATGCAGATTGGGCTGGAAATGTTGATGACATAAAAAGTACTAGTGGAGGCGCATTATTCCTAGGTGAAATATTGGTTACATGGTTGAGCAAGAAACAAAGTTGTATTTCATAGTCTACTATCGAGGCTGAATATGTTGTTGTTGTTATGGATTGTATAAACATAGTATGGATTAAGCAATTACTTGAAGGTATGCAAGAAGAGATCACAAATATAGTTACTATTTTTTGCGATAATACAAGTGCTATTAATATATCAAAGAACCTGGGTTTTTATTCAAAGACCAAGCACATTTCTATCAAGTATCACTACTTGAGAGAACACGTTTAAGAGAAGAATGTGAGATTGGAATATATGAATTCAAAGGAACAATTGGCTGATATCTTTACAAAGACACTACCTAAAGATGCTTTTGAGTATCTCAGAGGTAAATTAGGAGTTCTTCCCCTATCCAATGCTCACTAAAGAGCATGAGGCATGTTGCATCAATTCTATATTTCATTAGAATATCTATTTTTGAATTGATGTTAATATGACACACTTTAGGTGATTCTTGAAGTTGTGAAAATATTTTTGTATGTAATGATTTATGAGTACATGTAAGGTATAATCCACTACTGGAACACATTTTTTGGAGTATGAATTTTTGGCATTATTTTCAAATAGGGAGAGAATGAATTGATGACATTTATCCTTAAAGGAGATATTGATATTGAGAGAGAATGAATTGCTAATATTTACTCATGAAGGAGATTCAAAATGTATGTTATAGGAGCAAAATATTTATCCAAGAGGGAGATTCAGATTAGAGATCAAAGTGGAAACAAAAATATCAACTCAGAGGGAGTACAATTATGTATTTGAGAGCTTCCATCATCAATTGCTATAACATTTTTATAGTGGTTTCCATAAATGCCAAAGAGGGAGATTGTTAATTAACTGGTGAATATCTAATGGAGATGATGAAGACCGAGTGATACCGAGTATCATGACTGTATAAATGGTTAGATTAGTTGTTTTTTTATCATTGATGTCAAGCAATTGATTAATTTATTTTTATTATATTACCATATAGTAAGAGGAGAAGTTAAATGGGTGACAAATACAGATCATACAATGATGAATTAATTATGATATAGTTTTTCCAATATATTTTTGATGTTATCAAATTGATACATTTTATTGATCAAGTCAAAAACTGCAATGAGTTAAGTTATGACTGAAAGAGTTACTTTACCAAGCTACACTAAGTCAATTGGTAGAATGTTATGTGAGTTGGTCACAAGTTACCAAGCACCAAGTGAAATTCAAGCACCGAGCACCGAAGATGAGTTAGACACCGATCAGTGAATAAAGTTAGTTACTGAGTTGCAAAACAAGTTTTACTGGGTACAAGATGTTAATAATGAATGATGATAAAATTGAATTTAATGCGAAGCAATGATGAGATGGATGAGGAAATGAATTAAATAATGTTTTTTATAGGATCTACAAATGGGAAAATTCAATGAGAATATCTAAGGTGTAGATCAAGCAGTTAAACTAAATTGTGAAGAGTTCCAAGAAAAGTACAAGTTCTGAGGTAAAAGTGGGATGGTTTACCAAGTTGTGAATTATGAAGAAGATGATCGAACAAATGAGCGCAAATGAAGGAAAATCAAATTAAGGAGATTAAGAGGCAAAAGTATGTCTATATAAAGAATGAGAAATACACATAGAGTATGCTACTGGCGAATTGAACAGAGAAGAAGAAGAAGTTGAAGAACAACATTTACCAAGCAAAATAGAGAAATAGAGATTGAAGAATCTACAGTCTAAGAAAGAGATCAATGGAGTATGTGATGCCAGTATTCAATTAAGCATAAAGGATTTGACACAAGAAAAGGTAGTTTCTATATTCACAGATCAAAGTTTACTGTTTCTTATTAATATTTGTAATAGAGAAATCTCTTAAACAAGTGGATTTAACAGTCCTATTTGTAAAACCTAGACTTAGGTGAAATTCCAAAAGAGTGTTTAAAGACCTCTAACAAGGACACTCCTAATAGGGTGAAGATATTAACAGATCCGAGGTAAATCCCCTAACAGGGTCACATTTAGCAAATGTGTTTGTGATCTTTAACATGATAAGTTCTTAACTGAGCGTACTTCAGAAGGGTGCATTTTTATTGTGGGTTAGATTCCCACAAAGGTTTTTCCCAAATTGGGTTTCCTCATTAAATTTGGTTTGAGCTGAGCTAAATTTGGATTTATATGAGTTAATCTGACGTTGCTAAGCTTGAATGATTAATTTACATATATGATATGTATTGTTGCTTATATTATTGAGCTATTTGGTGAATTGCTTATTTACTTTATTCAGTATTACTGAGTGAATCAGTGAGTTTAGTTTTAAGTGTTTAAGTTTTGATTTGTCTGATTCACCCCCTCTCAATGGGACCAACAGATTCAAGATTTGAAGACAATCATCCAAGATCAAGATTTCCAAGCCTCCAATTCTTCAAGATCATTCAAGTCAAAGACAATATTCTCTAATTGATAAAAATTTATCTCCCATGATGGACAATTAGATGAATTCTGAACCAAGCAATAAGATTCTTCCTTCATTCTCCTTCTCTCTCCTTCATTGCAAGTGATTTTCAAGTATACCAACATTCAAGATCTAGGAGTGGCATTAAGATATCTATGCATTTATGAGGCAATCCTTTATCCTAAATCACATTCCAAGTTCAACTATTTTTATTTCAAGAAGATTTCAAGAATCTTCATGGGTATGAGCAATTTCTACATCTATCCAAGAGGTTTTATGCAAAGTAAATCTACCATTTGCCTTTTTATATACTTTCCTTTATGAAATCTATTTCCATTTTAAAGGTTGATTCATCAACAAGGGTTTGACTAAGGAAAACCCGTTTATACAACCTTTTACCTCATTTTTGGGTGCACAAGAATAGGTTGCATAGCCATTGGATCAAAATTAGAAAGATCAAACATAGATGAAAAGACCCAGAATAATTCAATCATATTTTCCAGGTACAGAATGCCATTGGCAATCTATCCCTAGGTACATGATGAGTTTTATATTTTCCCCTACATTTTTAGCTCAAATTTCACCTACAAGCTAGGTTTGTTCTCTAGTTTTTTTGTTTTTGTACTTTACTACTCACTATTTACTCCTAACAATAATTTTTCCTCAAGTTTTTAGTAATTTGTCTATTAATCACCTTAATCGCATTTGTAGATTATTATCATTCTCATAAATCACATATTTAGGTGAAGGATCATTGTCCTACTTAGTGTTTTAGTCTCCTCTTGAATCTAGTGGGCATCTTCCTTTTGAAATGTGTAATTTGTGAAAAAGATAAGTGATTTTACCAATCTATGTCATTGCTTCCCTTTTCACCTTATACATTTTTGGTGAATCCGACTCATAATATTTATAATTATGATTTTGTGTTTAGATGTACATTGTATACATTACATTAATCACATCTTTTCTAAATTGTATGAATTTAGATCACTATTTTATGCATGATTTATATTAGATGTGCTTTTCATTAAAAAAATTACTATTTTTCTTAGTTGAATTGCATATCTCTTTTAAATCTTAAGTTTCATTTAGATTTATCTTTCTTTCATTATCTTGTGCAAGAGTGTTATTACTTTGAGTCCTACTTACAAAATTATGGTTAGGAGAATCGTTACACTTATGTGTTCCTTTGATCCCGAGCCTTCTATTTTTATTAGGAATCATGATGACAACAACATGCCTCCTAATTCCATTAATCCTATTATTGAGAATAACTCTTCCCACTCTTCTCAAGATGAAGATGAGGACTTAAGATTTCCTCCTATGCAATATCAAAAAATTTCTCATGAACTTGAAAAATTTGAGTAATGGTTAGGACAAGTAAACTCTAATCCTAAGGTCATATTCATTATAGAGGGTTTGAGGAAGATATTTCATAATTATGAGAATGGTGTTAATATCTTGTGTAGTATGTCTCATCTCATTCAAGCATATTAGAGATTGTGCTCAATATCTAGGTTTAATTCCACCAAACACTGGTGTTGAGACCGCCATTCCTATCTGTACATCCATTCCTAGTGTATCCACCTATGCTCCACTTATCATAATAACTTCCATTTAAAATATGAACCCAACACATGTTAGCATTCCTTATACTATTGTTTCAAAATTTCCTTCAAGTGTTTTATGTGTTTATTTACCTCCCTTAATTCCCACATACAATAGTGTTCCTTTTTCATACTCTACCATTCCTTCCATTTCTCATAATGCTCCAAACATTTCACATATATCTCCTACCACTCTTTCTACCGATTCTACTATTAGTAGCTTGGCTCAAACTATGGCTTCCTTGCAACAACAAATTGCTTCCATGACCCAATCCAAGTTAAACATCCCTACTCGTGACATTTCTAGTCCTTTGTCCTTGGATATTATCTGTGCTATCATTCATCAATACATGAAGACTCATCATATTGAGACTTATAATAGTAAAGGTGATCCTTTGACCCACAACACAACTTTTCAAACCTTGTGTAGTGATTTATCTCATGATCATAGGCTCATGACTAAGTTGTTTAATATAACCTAGATAAGGCCTTTCAATGGTATTGTTCTTTGCCTCCATATTCTATTGACTCCTTTAAAAATCTTGCTAATGCTTTCATTCAACAATTTCAAAATAATATTGGTCCTAATATCTCCTTGACTAATTTAATGCATTGTAAACAAGGTTTTAAATAAAAAGTGATTGATTTCATTGGTAGATTTAAGCATTTGCATTTTAAAATTTCTTATCTTGTTCCTGATATTGATGTGCAACATATTTTCATTTCTAATTTACAAAAATACATTAGAGATTAGATTTTTCTTTCTAGATTTTCTTAATTTACTCAATTATGTGCAGTGCTTCATAATTATTATCTTAAAGTGAGTCAGTTTGAGCGCACCACCCATTGGCTATGGTTGATAAGAGTGAGGCTGAATCCAACAACTTTAACAAGTTTTAAAAACCAAATAAATTCATCAAAATAAATAATTCATCCATTAATGTTGACGAGGATGTGGCAACAACATCCAAAGGTGTGCCTCCTTTGTCATCTATTTTTAGAACTCATAATTTTACTCAAATTTATGAATCTTTGCATTATTTGATGTTGAAATTAGTTAATGCTAAAGTGTTAACTCTTCCTCCTATTAAATCAATTGAAACATCTAAACCTTTTCCCAAATCCTTTGATCACAAATCTTTTTCTCAATGTCATTGTCAACCTGATCATGATACTGAGAAGTGCTTCTGTTTGAAATCTATTATAAAAGACCTCGTTGATTCTAATAATATATCTATTAAGGGTGTTAATGATCAAGGATATAAATCCATGGCACCTCCCAACCAAAATTTGTAAATCTATACCAATTTCTTGTCATTTCATTCAACCAATAATGTTGAGTCTACCAAATCTTTTCCTTCCAACCATATTGTTGACTATGCTGACAAGTGTGTTGAAGCCAATAGTGGTGTCAACCTTATTGATCAAAGAAAACCTAAACAAAAACCTAAACCTAAACTTTGCATTACCTTTGACCCTAGTGAGATAATTAAAGCACTTGATGGTCCTCTTTAAATTGTTGTAAATGTTAATGATCCATATTCACGTGGTGTCCTTATTGATCTGTCTTGTATGGTGAATATGATAACTGAAGAACATCTTTATAATATATGTTTGCAATGTGATTTTTATGAAAAATATAATGTTATGATCCAAAATTGCATTGGTTTCTTTTATCCAACTGTATCATCCTAAAAATTAAGCACCCTTATTAGGTGCTCATTTTTAGCCCCATTTTAGTATGTATGGGTTCCTACATTGATTTCACATTCTCCTAGTACTTATTGGATCTTAAAATTAGCATTATAAGTCCTATATTGACTCAATTTGTTTAAAACTCAAAGTTAGCCCTTATTTCTAAGTGTTCTCCTTTATTTTCCTTCCAATCAAATAATTCATTTCCTCACCTAGGTTGGCCTTCATAACCTATCCCAACATCAAAATGACCTGATTCCTCTTTTCATTATTCTACCCTATCTCATGGGAATCCAAACCAAATTTATCCTATTCTCCAAGGTATAGGTCACCAAACTCGACCTATCCCTTGGTTTTTGGGCCTAAATTTCCCTCAAAACTTTGTGGTGGGGTTATAGAAGGGGAAACATTTTTTGTGGTCACCCTAGATCAATATTGAATTTTGAAAAGATGGATTGAGTATGTAAACCCCATATCTCTCCTCATTTTGATATCCATTATCGATTATAAATTGCAAGAACTCACTATCAATATTTCAAGCATTCATGAGAAATCAAGTGAATTGGAGTTCAAGATCTCTTCTACATTCTAGCATCCGAGTCTTCAATCCTTCATAGCATTCTTATTCTTCATCAAGCATTGTAGAAAGATACAATGTCCATCATTCAAGGATTTGGTTTCATAATTTCCTATTATTTTTTTCTGGATTTATAGATATTTCATTTTTTAGTGTGCAAGAATAGGTTACAGAGTCATAGAAAATTTTCTGAGTAGTATAGGAACACTTGTAGACTCTGTGAAAGTTTTGTCTGAAAGTGTCAGAAATAGGTTGCCAAAACTGACTTGTCCTGGGTACAGGTCAAGTTTTAACCTGTCCCTGCCATTTTTAGCTGATATTTGGCAGGGATTTAGTTCACAACCTTCAGGTCTCATATCCGTGATTATCGCTCATTCTGACACTAACATTCTGAATTTAAGGTCTGAAAGTTTACTTTATCTATTCCATTTCCAGGTGCATTCGAATCCTCTCCCATCCTCTTTCACATCAGTTTTATCAATTTATAAAGATCATATATATGATTATTTAGTATTTTTCATACCAATATCATCCCTTTATCTCAATCATAAGAAACCAAAGGAATCAAAACCCCTCAAGCGTAGATATTACATTAGAATCTCTCAAGTGGTGTTGATCATTCTTGTATAATATAGGTAGTTATAAATTCTAAGTGTAATATGAATTGGGGAACATATCCCTTTTACATGATCCCTAATTTTTATTATACATTTTGGTGAACACGACTTATGAAAATTTCCTCCTTTTGATTTTGGTGGTTAGGTCCTCCTTGCATGAAATTTCCTCTTTTATTAAGTGTCTAGATATACTTTATAAGTGTTGCATGTATTTAGATATTCTTTTTATACCTTTAGATACATTTCATTCTCATGTTTGAAAATAATAAAAAATGCAAAAATATCTCATTTCATGCATTATTGTATGTATTTTTACTTTCATTCTATGAATGGAGTTGTTATCATCATTTACTAGTTCAATTTCAAGTTTCTTTCAAGAATTTAAAGATTTTTCCTTTCATGCATATGATGATAGTTTAGTTCTTAATTTCATCCATAATCACAATATTCCCTCTCTCAAAACCAATCCCACACATGAGAACATTTTTGCACAAGAAGAGCTTATTAACATTTTTTTAAAGAATCTCCCTCCTAAGGATGAGATCTTGCAAGATGATGTTGATCCTCCTCCTGCAATTTATCTCCCTTATGAAGATAGTTTGGTACAAGAGAAGGATATTTTAACCTACTTTACTTCCTATCCCTTCCCTTTTAGGGACAAAAATTTAGTGATTCATGATTATTCCTCTCCTAAAGTGTTCTTTATTCATACAGATATGCCTACCATTGATGATTCTCCTACTTGGGATGAACCCTTAGGCAATGGCATTGATTAATATCTTCCTCATGAAATAACCTTGATAAGAAAAGATTATATAATGGTTTAAATTTCTTCTAATCACTCTAGTGATGACACATTCATATATGATGGTGTGTGTGTGTGTGAAAAGTGGCTAGAACCAGTAGCCAAAACACTTCAATAAATCCTTACATTATAGGTTAGAAACATGATAATAAAATCATAAAAATCAAAAAAACCCATTAAAATTGACTTATTGCTTCCTATTTAGGGTGAGTATAATCCATGAAAATTTCTCTCAGATCATGAGCATGTAGATTAGTGACTTGACTGCCCTAAAATGGAAGATTCATTGTGAGTATGGTGCAATGATTTCATTCTTTACTCCAAAATGTTGCTAAGATAATGCAAAATAAGATAGAGAATGACAAATCTAAGCTAATAATGCAACTCATAGATATTATCCATTATGCTAAATGAGATGCAAGAAATCTAAGAAAGGAAATACTATGAAAATTAAGATTCCTACAATGCATAATAAGCCCTAGATGAAATTTAACATTACGATGTTACTATCAAATTATATCTTGAAATGAGCTTGAGAGGCTTGGTTTTATAGGAATCCCATGAGGATGAATGGTTAAGATTCAATCATGAAGAGAAATTGGGATTAATTCCTCCATTATTCCATGTGAGCTTCATCCATGTGAGAATCATTGATTGGTAAAAGTTGTGCTTGTTTAGTTGTGGATGAGACAAAATAGTAATTTCCTCATTTTAATTACTTTTTAATTAGAAATTGATGCACACACATGGGTTGAATGGGTTCACTTAATTAAAATGAGGTTAGGACTATTAAGTGACTTTGATTTATCATTTCAAAATCCTTGGTGCTAGGATTTGAGATGTCTTTGATGATTAATCAAAAGATTGATTTAATTATGCAAGCATGTTTGATCAAATTTACTCACATAATTAGGCCTAGTATTTAAATGCCTTTGATTAGGTTTTTAGGCCAATTAATAAATATTAGGGGATCTTAGTTTACTAGACCAATTTTATGTAATTACATTTTCCCCTCTTTGATTCAACGTGTGAGAAACATATGGGTTCAAAGAAATTCTAATGTTGATATGTCGAACAGTTTGATGTGAAGTGATGAAACTATTCTTGATTGAGAATTGATTTTGAACTTGATTGAAGATTGATGATATCGACTCTGAGCTTGATTGAACAAAGATCGATAGAAGATTTGAAGGTATCATTTTTGAACTTGATTGGACAAAGATCGATGATACCAAATCTGAGCTTGATTGAATGAAGATTGATAGATGATTCAAAGATACTAGTTCCAAAGATTGATATAGAAGAGATATAATTCTTAGGTTGAGGTGAAGTGATGAAACTGAACACCTGTCTGATGATGATGACAACTAACCAATTTTACTTGAAGCAATAAAATTGATCAATTTCAAAATAGAATGTTAAACCACAAAGTTGGTTTGAATGAGTAACTAGCTTGATGAAGTGAAATGAAACTAATTTCTATTAAGAGATTGATTGGGGTAATTAACTTGATATGGGTCCCGATGAAGTCAATTTCTGGATAAAGATAATACCATATTTATGTGGTTTGGTGAAACTGATATGCCCCTAGAGATTCAACTAGTTTGGAATAGATTAGATATCTGTCCAAGTAACTTGATGTGAAGTGATGAAATCACTCATGTAGAGAAAGGTTGAAGGACCTCAACTTGATTTTATGATGAATTTGAGATGCCCCTAACAATGAGGTTTTTCTTGATTTGATGATTAAGTTTGATTGTCAGATTGATGATGTATTTACCCTTCCCGCTCAGGAGCAAAATCAAAATTTTGGTGGAGTAATGCATGGATTTTGATTAATCTGGTTGATAGAAAGTTTCAATTTATGATTAGGAATGATGTCAGATTGATTTGATTTGATTCCAAAAAGATTGCAGATGATTTTTATTAAGTTTCGGGCTTGATTAAGGTCATTTTGACCAAGTTTGACGAATGTTTGACCATATTTGACTCATTTTGATCATGGGTTGACCACATCGGTTTGATTAGGTGGGATTGAATTTTGAGTTTATTCATAACCATTTTTGCGATGATAATCTTGGTTGTGCCAGCGGTCAACTACATTTGACTAAAAATTTGACAGAAGTGGTTGACTTGAAATTTGATATCAGTTTTCAATTTTGCTCCCAAAAATGGATCCAGGATGCTCAAATTAGGTATTGGGGCCAATTTTGATGTGATCTGATTATTTTGAAATTTAGGGCAAAATAACTATAAAAGGGCCTTGAGGGGTCATTTTCATTTCATTTTCACCTTTGACTTTTTAAGAACTTTGAGCCCTTCTAAGAGAAAAGATGTATGTACCAGTTCAAAATCATTAATTCGAGCTCCATAGACACCACAATCGACCCAAGAACTATATACCACCGGTAAGTGATCAAATCCAAGCCTTGTTTGACAAATTTTCATCCAAATTTGATTGATTTTATGCACATGTTTTTCATATATGTTGTTTCATCATACAAAATAGTAGAGTGTCGTATTACCCCTAATTTTAACTTGTACAACAATATAATGAAAAATGTGTTGTCATTTCATGTGTTGATTTTATTCGTTTAGAGAGAACCCTTGGGTCACACAAACTTTCACAATTCTGACCCTCGCTTCTTGTGACACAATAAACTTTATCGTATCAGAGTGTTTCATCGTATTGGCCATTTAGAATTATAGCATGATAATATGGTTGTCTTCCTTGTATTGTATGGGAAATAATGACATTTTTTAGTCAAATTTTCTCCTTTGTCTAATCAGCGTACTTTAATTTTGATTTGTTTACTTGATTCTTGATGTTCCGTGATGCTTCTTGCTTCTGATAATTGCATACACTGCTTAATTTGATCAAATACTTATACTCTTTTATGTTGATTTGTGATGCAGGTGTAGTTGAGTGATCCATAATTTCCTTGTGCTTATCTGTAGAATATGCGGTTAGTGCACAACATTTCTCACTGGGAGAGGGTCGTACTTGATTAGTGTGGGCTTGGAAAGCTCACCGTGATTCTTGATATCCATGTTCACCATGGGCTATTGAATGCTTTAGCAGAGAGGTTCCATTCAAAGCACAATACCTTTCGCCTTCCCATTGGTGAGATTGCAGTGATACTAGAGGATGTCTACAAGATCCTTCATATTCATTTCACAATAGATTTAGTATATTATGATCAAGAGCCTACTCAGGGCATTGCAACATTACAACATATTTTTGGAGACCACACTATCTTAGACAGGGACCTCACATGGGATCATATCATGACCCATTATTATGTTGATTATGCTCTTCTTTATGTCAATGTCAGGTTGATAGGATGTGTAATGATGCCTGATAGGGGCCACCAAGGCTTCTTATGTGGTTGAGGTAGGATTTTGTTGGAGATGTTGGCTACCCCCAAGAATTTTCTTGGGGTGCTTGCCTACTATGCCACATGTATAGAGAGTTGCATGAGGTAGTGTAAATGAGACGTAGGAACATGGATGTGGGAGTCTTGGTCTTGCAGATCTGGGCATGGGAGCATCTTCCCACTGCTTGTCTAGTGACAGATGGAGCTCATGGTGCTGGCCAGCCATACATTTATAGATATATAGGTTATGTTCACTAGCCCAATTTGGGCAAGACTGATTATTGGAGGTGGCAGTTGGATGACCTGAAAGTCATAGATTGGAGGACCTATGTTATCAAAGAGAGATGGTCTGATGCTTGCAGGGAGATTTCATTGATGTTTTATAGTTGACCTCTCTTTGGCAGGTCTTCCCCTATTGTGGAGATATTTTTCATCACAAGAATATGGCAACATTTTGGCTGGCAGTAGGATACTTCTACCGAGTTCAAAACTTATGCACATTGTGGTGATGAGGAGAGTCAAGGATGGGACTTGAGATTATCATATGCTCTAATAGTACTAGAGGTTCATTGCCTACAACCTACTAGGTTGGAGCACCTACTTTACCTTACAGATGGAGATGTCACCCCAGCCTATCGATGGTGCATAGAATCCCATCTTGTTCCTCATTTTATAGATCCAGTCGAGAGATCTCCACATATTGATGACTAGCCACCTTTTAGAGGACAGGTTGGTGCTTCAGGAGACAACACGAGTTAAGCTATCATTGGACAACATTGTAGGTAAAGGTGGTAATTTAGGCATTGTTGGTTCCATGGAGGACACTACCGAGGAGGAGGGAGAGATGCCGGTATAATGATGTGTTGATAGGGGCCACCCAGCTCACAGAGATAAACCTGACCCTTGTACTAAGGCCAGAGGGAAGGGGCCTATTAGAGACATTCCTATAGCTGATGCACCCCCTATAGAGGCACCTGAGAGAG
This sequence comes from Thuja plicata, assembly GCA_018584345.1. Taxonomy (NCBI): domain Eukaryota; kingdom Viridiplantae; phylum Streptophyta; class Pinopsida; order Cupressales; family Cupressaceae; genus Thuja; species Thuja plicata. The sequence continues at coordinate 1,958,222 of MU225027.1, read as the reverse complement.
TAACACCTAGTTATGATGTTTTTATATATTTGAGAGTGTGTGTCTGATAGCTAGATACAGAGCTTGTAGTAGCATAGTCATAGATAGCAGAGAGGGACCGTACGATCACATATAGAGATCAGTGCCTCTAGGAGATGATCATGGCTTGAGACCAGGCTCAGCATGCTATGACTTACCAGGGAGCGAGGTCTTCATATTATTACTCTTTGTACATTGGAGTCGTACCTGAGGTGAACAAGGCGCCTACATACTCTTTGTTTGCTCCCAGATCAGAGGGAGCTACTCCTCCACCCCTTGATGGAGATGAGGTCCCACTTCCTCCTCCCTATGATGGTGTCGAGGGTCGGAGTGAAACATGATGCTACTTTTCTTCTTCTTGTCCCCTTTTTTAAACCTGAGACCTATTGTATACATGATGCATATTTTTCCTGACCATACTCATGCTGGTTCATAGATGCTACTTCATTGACACTGATAGATTGTACTCAAACCTTATATTTTTATGATATACAAGACACATCATTTTGGTTCCTTCATGCTCTCATGCAATGTCATTGTTTTATGATCTCTTTGCTTATATGTGGTCTCTTTCCTTATGTATTTGTGATGTAACTGAATGTTTAACATCTTCCTTATTTCATGCTATATTAATGGATATGTTCATTTCCTTTATTTATCATGTTGCTAGATACATTGGTGCATTATGGATGTACTTTCATTTTGGCATTGTACTATGTATGAATTCATAGATTTTCTCTGGACTCTTTGATGCCATGGTAATATGATCAGTATCTTTGTTCTGCTTCAATGTTTATGCTATGAGGTCATTTATATGTTTGATGAAATGGAAACTTAGCACAACACGCCCCTTTCATATGATCTAATAATGTATACCAATAAATTTAATTTTCAGGTAATATGTTCAGTTCTAATTGATTTGAGTCAAGGATGATGTCTGCAGTTGACCGCCGAGGCGAGGAATGGTGTTCATCTTTTGAGATTCCTTATTTTGGTATTACCTAGCTCTAGCAACATTATAATTCAAAATAAAATGCAAACCTAGGATGAATCCAAGCTATAATGCAAATCACTTTGATTTTTAGCTATTTTTTTATCATCATTGAGTGTTTTGGGAACATGAAGTCAATATAACCCTAACTGGTGCTATTGTGATCATGAAGATATGAATATGACTTTCATAAGTTAAAATGTAGGAAAAAAGTGCAAGCATCAAGATATTAGGGTCTAGATGACCCGAGTATCATTTTTAGATGATATTTCCAGGGTACACCAACATCAAGGTATTTAGAGCCGAAGTGACCATGAATGTGCCTTCTTGTGAATAAATAGATTAACAGAAAAGGAGATAGTTATAACCTCACCTTGGTGTTTATATAAACTAAGTTGAGATATGTGTAGTGTACAATATGAAATGGAGGCTCTTACCATAGATACCCAATTTATTCAACCTCTCTAGATTATCAGAACCACACCTACAAGCAAAAATCAAACAAAAATGATTATGTTGATACTCCTTGATTCTCTTAGTTGTTAGACATATTTGAGTTTCCAGGAAGACATAATACTCAAAAAAAAATGATAACAAACAACACCCAAGTAAAATTCAAAGTCTTTCCTTGTTTCTCTAATCTAAAGATAACATCGAGTTACATAGGGGACATGATCAATCACAACTTTAGAAAGGTTTTTGATTTTTGTGTTCAAGTGTTGAGGAGTTTTGTTGTGCTTTTGATTGCTTCTTGTTAATATTTGTTGTATCTGAATACCCATAGTTCATCTGATGAGTGTTTTAAAACACTAATGCATCCAATGATAGTGTTAAGAAATATTGTTTGATTTTGGGTTATTGGTGTTGAAAAACACCGCTGTGTCAATGCCGAACCATGTAGTTGGTAAGAGTCCAGTATGAATGACTCTGATTGATTGAAAAGATGCTAACTTAGCTACAAGAATTTCTAGGACTGAGATATCGATCGATCCCAAGTCATGGTGGAGAGACGCAAATCGACATGAGTTGTTCAAGGTCACAGAAGAAAGTGAAGGTATATACTTGCATGAAAGTTGGCTGAAGCTCATGCAGGCAGCATAGCCAAGTGAAAGATTGAAAAATGGAGTATTAGTTACAAGTGACACATGTATACCAAGTTTTCATCACTTGGTTTTTAGTGCTATTTTTTCTACCGAGGTGTCTGTTTACCAGGTTTTCACCAAGGCACTTTTCCTTGTTTTTTCAAATTTTTGTACATTTCAATTTTTTTTAAATTTTTTGGTGATTCATCGAGGCACCTATTGCCAAGTTTTCACCAAAATGATCATTTTTTCAGGATTTTATCCAATGTTTTTTCTTTTTCTTCAAGACCATTTTTCACTGTTTTTGGATTTTTCTGCTTTTTGTTGTTTTTGGTATTTTTCAGGATCATTCATCTGTACATGAATTTCTCTTTCTTAGAATGTCTAGTTTTAGAAATTTTTTAGGTAGATAGTATTAATTGGGTTGAGGAGTATTTCTCCTTCTAGAATTGATAGTTGATAGGCTCCAAAGCACAATGGTGCAGTAATTACGAAGGGACTGAACCAGCTGGGTTCAAAATTTCCCTTTTATTCTCGATGTTGTTGATTCTTTGGGTTTTCTCTGAGGAAAAGATTGCCAACCTTAAATTATCGGTGCCTCACTTTCTTGTCATATACCCTAGACATTCTTTTATGGTAAACTCTTAGATGATCAAATTCTTCTTATATTCTTTCTTTAAGCATATCTAATTCTTGGATTTTGGAAATCCGATAATCCTCATCAGTTATCAGTCCTTGTAAAGAAACTCTAAGTGATGGTATTTTCACCTTAATGGGTAGTACTTCTTCTATGCCATACACTATTAAAAATGGAATTGCACCTGTAGGTGTTATGCTACTGGTTCGATAAGCCGACAAAGCTGGATTCAACTCAAGATGCCAATCCTTACCTGATTTTCTCATTGTTCTATGTAAGATTTTGAGAATTTTTTTATTGGAGGCCTCGACCTGTCCATTCCCTTGTGGGTAGTAGATAGAGGAATAGTGCTGGGTAATACAAAATTTCTCACATAGTTCATCAATGTCTTTTTTCTTAAATTTCCCCCATTTTCAGTTACCATAGAGAAGGGTATCTCGTTCCCGCAGGTGATTTAATTTAGGATAAACATTGATCCTTGTTTTTCAGTTTCCTTGATTAAAGAGACAACTTCCACCCACTTTGTGAACTATTTTGTGGCAATGATGATAAAATTGTCCCCATTTGATGATGAAGGATATAATTGACCAATAAGGTCAAAGGCCCATTATTGAAATGGCCAGTGTGTGATAAATAGAAACAACTCTCTTGCATGAGCGCGAATCAAGTTACCACGTAGTTTGAATTTCTTGCAGAATTTGACATATTGGATAACATATTTTTCTATGGAAGGCTAGTAGTATCCAACTCTTAGGATTTTCTCAGCTAGCGAGAGATCATTTGAATGATCTCCACAAATACCTCTGTGGACTTCTTTTAGCGCATGTTCAGACTCTTCACACTCTAGAGACTTAAGGAGAGTACCGTCTATACCTCATATATAAAAATCATTAGCAATGATCAAGTAACATGATGCATTTATTATGATATTTCTCTTTTCATTCCTAGATAGGCCATTAGGGATTATTTAGTCTCGCAAATATGAGTATATCTAGTTATATCTAGAAGACTCGATGCCAACAATTGAACATACTATTTAGGAATCTTGGGAATCATATGTTGGAAATGGGAGTTTTTCCACCAGGAAGTCATAGAGAAACTGATGATCTTCCAATTTTGACATTGAGGCTAGGGTAGCCATGGCATCGACTACTTAATTATCTACTCTTGAGATCTTTTGGAAGGTGATAAAGAAAAATTACTTCTTCAGTTCATAAACCATTCTATTGTATGGAGTGAGCTTTTCATCCTTAGTTTGGTATTGATTATTGACTTGGTTGATTACTAATTGGGAGTCTCCATAAATGTGCAATTCCACTATCTTCCATTCAATAAATATCTTTAACCCATTCACTAAGGCTTCATACTCAACAATATTTTTTGTGCAAGGGAAAATCATCTTGTAAGATTTAGGAATCTTGTATCCTTAAGGATTTATAAAAAGTACATTAACTATAGATCCTTGTTGAGCGAATGATCCATCAAAGAACATCTTCCACGGGTGTTCTGTTAAATGTAGGATAACTTCATCAAGAAACTTAATGGTTAGTGGTTTAGTATCTTAGAGAGGAGCATCTACCAGGTGATCGGAAATTACTTTCCCCTTAATGACCTTCCTATCTATATATTCAATGTTGAACTCACTTAGCATCATTAGCTAGTTTTCTAGCCTCCCGATCAAGTTGCTTTGTTTAATAGATATTTCAAAGGATCAATCTTTTCAATTAACTTGACTAAATGTTCCCACGTGTAATGTATAAACTTTTTTGAATTGAATATAACTACTAAGAAATCCTTTTCAATGATTGTATAATTGATTTCATAAGAAGCCAACATTCTGCTAAAGTAGTATATTGTTCTTTCTCTCCCCATTTCATCATATTGTGCTAGCAGGGCTCCAAGCGATGTTGTTGTAGCTGATATGTATAGTAGGAGAGACTTCCCTGATATGGGTGCCATTAGAATAGGTGGATTTTCTAATTATTCTTTGATATGTTGGAAGTTCTTTTCACATCCTTTGTCCCACTTGAATCTTACACCTTTATGCAATGTCTATGTAAAGGATTGAGCCGTATGTGCTAATTGTGAGATAAACCTTCTAATTGATTGTAGCTTTCCTTGTAACATTCTTATTTGAATGATATTCTTTGGTGGTGGTATCTCCATTATCGCTTTCACCTTTTTTGGATCAACTTCAATGCCTTTTGTCGATACAATGTATCCGAGGAGTTTTCCAAATGTTACACCAAAGGCACCTTTCTTTGGATTCAATCTCAATTTGAATTGTTCCATCCTATCAAGGATATTCTTTAAGTTAGCTAAGTGTGTAGTTTTTTTTTTTTTTCTGATTTAGCCAAGGTGTCATCAACATAATCCTCCATGTTTTGGTGCATCATGTCTTTGAATGTAGTTTTCATAACTCTTTGATATGTTTCTCCTATATTTTTAAGACCAAAAGGAATGACGTTCCAATAAAATATGCCCCAAGCACAAGTAAAATCCATTTTCTCTTGATGTTCAGGTGCTATCTTTATCTGGTTGTAAACTGAGAAACCATCTATTAGAGAATACATTTTATACCTAGTTGTGATATCTACAATCATGTCAATATTAGGAAGTGGGAAGTCATCTTTTGGACAAGGTTTGTTTAGATCTCAAAAATTTGTGCATACTATAGACACCCTAAATTGGTCAACCAAATCAAAATGGTCAATCAAAGTCAAAAGGGGCCGAATCAAGTCAACATAATGGATTAATTAACAAAGCCATTAATTAATTAATTTTAAGCCAAAAAGAATTAATTAAACTATGTAATTGATTAAATCAATTAGTTATATAGTTCAATTAAATGAATCAAATGCAGCCCATAAAATCCCCTTACATGGATAAATTAATTAAATTGCTTGCATTAATTAAATCCTAATTACTTTCAACAAAGGGGGAAAGGAATCAAATAGACAATGAGAATAAAGGTTTGAGAGCACATGGATCACTCCAAACTTTTCTATCCTCACCACTCCTTTTGTCACTTTGTCCCCCTATTTGAAGCCTATTTCTCAACCTTAACCTCAACTCAACCTTGACCATGATAAATTCAACTCTACCCCCTACCCTTGGGAAAATTCTATAAATAGAGTGCATTTCTTAATGCAAATCATCGCTCACATTCCATAAACAAAAGCGTCCTTACTCTATGCAAATAATCTTCATAAGAATATAATTATATTCATGAGTTGCATCATAGTGAGAATTTTAGAGTAATTGTATGATAATTGAGCTTTGATAGGGTAGATGTGCATCATTATAAAGCTTTATCTCATTCTAGGACTGTCAATAAGGGATGATTAAGCTGAGATAATTTGATTAGCACTTCTAGATAGAGAACCATGGAATTCTTATTGCTTTGATTGTTTGATTAATAGCTTAAATGTTAGATTTCTCATTGAATTGAACTAATTAGCAAACTAATTTCACAAAGATATACTTCTTGTATATACAAATGGCACCCACTATGGGGCTCTTGCCTCATTCAAATGTTTTCATGAGTTTTTGGTGTGTTTGAGTGTCTTTATTTTGTAGGATTTTCCAATTTTTAGAGTTAAATAATGCATATGAAGTGAAGGTTGACGCCTTTCCAAGGCTAAATGACGCATGCTAGGATTCTTCTATCTCCTGTCTAAATTGTTTCAATGCATTTATAGAGCCATATAACGCATACTTTTTGAATTCTAACGCCTTTACACTGCAAAGTGATGCATGTCAGGATTCTTGTAACGCCTATCTTACTTCTCTCAACGCTTAAATTTACACTTTTCAGCCCTTTTAACAATAAAATCATGCTTTCTAGTATTTAAATAGTTCTATGAAATGGGAAATAACATGTAGTATTTGTTAAGTAGTGCATAAAAGGTTTTAAATAACACGTAGTAATTGTTAAAGTAGCATGTAGCACTCTTTTAAAAAATCTACAAATTAAATCAAAGTTTAGCCAATTAAATGATAATTTTTTGTGATTTTGCAGATGTCAAACCATAGGAAGGTGCACAAACTGGTCTATTACAAGAAATTGGAGGAGAGAAAAGAAAACAAAAGATGAAATGCATTGAAGATAGCTAGGACTTGTTACAAAGAATTCCAAGAGAAGGTGAGCATGCATAGATATTGGTGAATTGTAAATCTTTATCAAGCCTTTTTCAATATACCTCATTTTGATTTAGATACTGCTCCTTTTAATGTGCCTATTTGATCTTAATTCTCTCATTTAGTTTAACTAATTTGAGCAATTTTCTTTCTAATTTGAGTTTTTCTTCACTTTTCTTTGAGTGTGTTGGACTAAATTTTGGTAAAAAGGATACAAAGCGGCTGGAATGATCGCCACTAGGTGAGTGTCAAAAATGAAAATAAGCCAAATCAAAAATTTTCCTAGCCCAGCTAGCCTCGAATGAAGGTGAGATCTTAATCATTTTGGAATTTCTTAACTTGTGGAAACTCAAAGTTGGAATCTATCATTAATTAAAAGACAAAATTTATGTCATGAATTAAATTAGCAGGCCCATTCTCTTCACTTTCTTAAGTGAATCAGAATGCTAAAAGTGCAAAATTTGAGATGAGAAGGACTTAAGAAATAAACCAAACATTAATTTGAACCTCCTTTCTTGTAGAAGAGAAGTTATAGGTATATTCTTTTCACTCTTTGAGAGAATCAAAAAGCCATACACACTTTAAATCCCTTATATTAAGAGGTGGTGAATGAACTTTATCAATTGTGTTTGGAAGTGAAGAAGTAGTAGGGATATGATCTTTACCCTTTTGGGTGAATCAAAATCCTAAACCTACCTATTCATTTCATTTCTTACTTTATATGAACATGCTAGAACTATAGTGGGTCTGCCTCTTGAGATTTGCCTTTTCAAGGATGGTGAGAGGGAACAACCCAAAGTGGGAAATAAAGATTAAGCCAATCTATTCCACCCACTTCAAAAAAAAAAACTCGATTAAGTTGAAAAACTTAGAGGGAAAAAATATCAAATGCCTGGACTCATAGGGTTAATAGCCTAAATTGCGCATCGCGACTACATAGCCCTTGTATGATTTATTTTATCTTTTTATGTGGAGTTCTAATAAAAAACCCAAGAATTTAGCATTGAATACCTTTCTAGAGCCAATTTCAAAGCCAAATTTGTCTATAGGTAGATTTCTTGGAAGATTTTATTGTGCAAACCCATGGAAATGACCGAGAATAGATAGTTTGTGTTTAGAATTGAGGGTTAAAACAAAGTTTTTTTGTGTGTGTGCTATGGTTGATGATTCATGTTACAAACATAAGACATCCATTAAGATTTGATAAAAATTTAAAATTTTAAAAATCAATCAGTCGGTGACAAAAAAAGTCATATCAGTATTTCAGATATCTTATGTCATGTATGAGACATCCTGTAATGCTTTTGAACAATCAAGTAATGCATCTCAGCAAAGTTTTAATGCTTTTTAGAAGTGAAGTAACATATATAAACAACCTTCTGATGCTTTCTAACTTTCAAGTAATACACCTAAATAGTCAACTAGCACGTACTAATTTTCCAGTGAATGCATACAAACACTTAAGTAGAACATACCAGTTCTATCTTGATGCATACGGACATAGACATCAAAACAATGAGTATCTCTTAGGTTTGTTGGAAAATTTTAAGTTCATTTTTAGATTTTCAAGAACTCCCTACTTGGTTCAATAGATAGATCAAATCCTCACAAATTCAAGGTGTCAATAAAACTTTAAAAGGATTGATTAAGATGGTGTTATTTTCAAAACATCTGCTTCATGTTAATGCCAGTTTTTACAAGATCTCATTACATCAAGGAAACCCTGCAAAAAGACAAAACTTATCTTAGGCAATAAGTACCTTTTCCAAGTGAAACAATTGCTTCCTTACATTAACCTATTGAAATAGAAAAGGAAGTGGAACCAGAAATAATGGCATTTCCCTATGGATATACCAGCCCTAACCTCATTAATCTTGTTAATGAAGCCAAAAATTTTCATAATGAAAACTGTGATGGTGGAAACAATAATGGGGATAATAATGGAAACAATGAGGGAATCAATGGTGCTAATAATCAACGAAATAATGGAAATGATGGAAGAAATAGGGACCATCAAGATGAAGAGGCCACCGAAGAAAAAGTAAATGAAGCCACCCAAAATCCTTTTTTTATAAAGATAATGGAAAAAAACTTAGAAAGAGATAGGGAGAAATATTTCTTTGATCTAGCTCAAGCAGGAGTAAAGCACGCCCATGAAGAAAATGGTGTCTCCAAAGCCATTCTCAATTGAAGTTATATGCCCATTTCCATTTGATAAATGTTTAATTATGGTATCATTCCTTCTAAAGAGGTCTTTCTTAAATATGATAAATATGAGGGAGCATACGATCCACAAGATCATCTAAGGGAATTTTGTGCATTAAGCTTGGAATTTATGCATGATACCACTTATTTAATGTGATTGTTTCCAAGAAGTCTTGGAGGGCCACCAATGGAGTGGTTCTCAAAATCACCCTCGGGTATTAGAAAATTTGAGGAGTTAGTAGAAAAATTTGTGACTCATTATTCTTACATGAAGTCACCATGATCAACATATGTAACAAAAAACAAAGAGACAAAGAAGCATTCTTGATTTTCCTACAAAGGTGAAGAGCAGTATTTTCTCAATATCCTAGGGGTGTGCCAGAAAAAGAAAAGATGGACATCTTTATAAATAGTTTGAACATGGAAATGAACTATCAATTATGACTCCAATGTATGTATACCTTTGAGAATGTAATTTAAAAAGGGGTTACAATAGAGGAATTTTTATTAAAAAGTGGAGCGATCAAACTTTACAAGGAAAATAAGGGTTTTCCTAACAATCATAACAATTCCAACAACACTAATCGGGCCCCTCCTAACATCAATCAGTTTTCATTAAATAACACCAATAAGGGCCGTGTTAATGACAGAGTTGTTGAAGAAAATAATTTAAAAGCTACTTCTTTTAATCTCACAAGAGGATCTAACCAAGAAAATAATTTCAATAAATTAGCAAAGATCACATACAACAACAACAACTTTTTGAACAATCAAGAGGCTAACAAGCTAAAACCTTTCTTTAGTACATCACCATGAAGTAAGTTCACACCCTTGGGTGAACCTCTTGAGGATGATTTGAGAACTCTTATTGCTAATAAGATTATTGTTTTACTAGAATCATGGCCTTATGAACCACAAGTTAAACCCTCATGGTGCAATGACACCCATCATTGTGAATATCATAGAAATAAAGGGCATAACATAAATGAGTGCATGAGGTTTAAAAATGCGGCGAAAGATTTAATAGACAATTGTGTGATCAAAGTGGGGGGCCTCAAAACAATCAAGATCATGTGGCTTTTAAAAATCCTTTCTTTAATCATGAGAAGGGGGAATATTTAAATAACCATCAAACAACAAAAGAGGAAATGATAAAGTTAGTTTTGCACACAGCTATGATAATGTTATCAATTCCTTATCGGGACATGAGAATACTATCAATGTCATTGTTGTAAAAGACCAACCACTTAAAGAAACCTCTAATGTTGTTACTAGGGGGAAAGAATAAAGATAACATTACAAGGAACTACCCCTAAGAACACTTTCCCTAATCAATAATCTTCTTCTTCAAGATAATACAATCTTGTGGATCAATTGCAAAAGATGCCTGCACAAATATCAATCTTGGAATTATTAAAAATTTCCCCAAATCATAAGGAGATTTTGGAAAAGGCTCTTGTAGAAACCAACGTTCCCGATAAATTGGATGTGGATAGATTTCAAAATTTTTGTGGTCATCTCATTGCACCTCATTGTTTATCTTTTTCTGAATAGGATGATATGTTCATTAACCATCCCTAAAATTTCCCACTACATATAGATGTTTTGATACACAAACATCATGTCAAAAGAGTCCTCATTGATGGGGGAGCTGGTCTAAACATTTGTACATTGAGTCTAGTAAAAGCCCAAAGGATTTTCTGAAGGAGTTGTTGATTCAAAGAAGAGGATTAACATTAAGGCCTATGATGATGGAGAAAGGTTTTCTATAGGAATGGTGATTTTTCCCATCCAAGTGGGACCAATTCAAAAGGATACCATTTTCCAAGTTCTTGACATAAAATTGACTTACAAGATCTTGTTAGTGAGGTCGTGGATCCATGAAATGCAAGTGGTACTTTCAAATTACCACCAATGTATCAAGTTCTCATACATGGGGGAGAAAATAAATATATGTGGAGACTCGAATCCCTTCCAATATTGTAGCATAGTCAAACCTGTGAATGAGTCACTTATTCCACATAATAATGAAGGGACTACATCAAGTGTTTCTAATGAGGAAATTCAAGGAAAGGTTCTTAGCCCAAATTTGAGTGCCTGCTTAACCCAAGAATAAACTAACTCATCTACATCGACTAAGGGTAAAGAGAAAGTTAGTTTTGTAGATGAAGGTACTGAGAATACTAATGTGAGAGTTTCACATCAAAATGAGGACAACTCAAAATCCTCTAAAGTTGAAAAAGAAGAAGCCATAGAGAAAAATTATCAAAAGATGACAAAATTAATGCACAAATTTGAAAAATAGTGCAAAATCAAATAAAAAGGGGTAGGAGAATATTCTTTGTCATTATTTGATTTACCTACTTCCCCAAAATTACATGGCTGACTATCTAGTGCTCATTCAATGGAAAAATACAATGCACATTTTGTAAGAGCTAGTGATACCTCATCTATGGAAGAAGAGGACAAAAAAGTTTTGAAGTGGCTTTACAAAGATGATGAGTCCTCAAGTTCTCGTATAGAAAGGGTCCAAAATGTTAGCATCCAAACACATCAATATGGAAAGGGTTACCAAATTATGGAAAAATGGGGTGCAAAGGAAGAGGACCTTTGGGCATAGGAATAAAGGGTTTTTGGAACCTATACAACCACCATGGAGGGCTAGCGAGGAAAAATCTGGGATAGGATATAATGAGCAAGGAAATGGTCAAAAGAACTCCCACAAATCTTATGAACACATCCACATGGTAGAGAAATCCCACAAATCTTATGAACACATCCACATGGTAGATTCAGAAAGTTAAAATGTTTCCAAAAAATATGAATGGGATTCATTATCGAAGGCTTCTTGTCATGACAAGGAAGTGGATGTGCTCAATATCTATACTCCCACATCTAGTGAAATTAATCAGCCAAGTTTTGATCAAGGATCAAGTTCTAATTAAGGGACTAACATTCATTAAGAATCAGAGTCAAGAGAGGAATCAAATGGAACTCATTAGGTGGGTGAACCATGGGTACCTTCATGGTTAGGAGAATCTAACATTAGGTTTAATCTACGATATTTTTATCCACAAGAAACCCAAGAGGATGTGAGTGAGGAAGATTTTGATCCAAGTTCTATGGAACATCTTGAGAAAGCCCATGTTATAGATTTAAGTTATACAACGTACAAACCTCATAACGAAGTTACATCCTTAAACCCCATGGATTAAAAATTACCCAATGAACCTTTATCCCTTATGCATCCTGAGCTAATTGATTAGGACCTAATCGATTCAAATGACATACTTTTATTCCCTAATGGAAATTCAGTGGCTCTATACCTAAATGTGGTTGAACCCTCTTTCATCAATTAATTTGATTAAAGAGTAACAATGGAAGCAAGTGGCCAATCTCTTAGTCAAAAAGGAAAAAATAAAAAAAATAAAAAAAATGAAATGTCTAGTGGTGAAAACCACAATGTGGCAGTACTAGACCCAAAAAAGTAAAAATAAAGGATGTTTCCGAAGGTGAAAACCCAATTGTGGCACCTAAGGAAGAGAGATTGGACAATCTATGAAAACATGATGAGGAAAGGTCTCCTACATTGATCGAACCCATGGATAAGGTAAACATTGGTACTGAATCATAACCAAAGTTCATACACCTCGTAACTTCATTGACTCCAGTAGAAAGACAAGATTTCATTACATCCTTCACATAAAAGTAAGGCAATTTTGCATGGTCTTATAAGGATATGCTAGGGATAAATCCACGTTTCATTATGTATCATCTAAATGTAAGACCTGGGGCTAAGTCGATTAAACAAAAGTTAAGAAAGATGCATCCTCACATAGCCTTGTTAGTCAAACAGAATTGGAGAAATTATTAAAGGTTGGGTTCATAAGAGTAATAGCCTATGCTGAATGGATATCCAATATGGTACTAGTTTCAAAACATGATAAATCAATCATAGTGTGCACATATTTCAAAGATCTCAATGTAGCATTCCCAAAGGATAATTTTCCACTACCAAGCATTGATGCTATAGTGGATTTGACAATAGGACACTCTATGTTATCCCTTATGGATAGTTTTTATGGATATAACCAAATCAAAATAGTGGTAGAGGATCAAGAGAAAATAAATTTTACATGTCCTTGGGGTACCTTTTATTGGAATGTCATGCCCTTCGGCCTTAAAAATGCTGGAGAAACTTATCAAAGGGCGATGACCACAATTTTCAATGACATGATACATAATTTTCTTGAAGACTATGTAGATGAAATTTTATCTAAATTACATAAAAGGAAAGACCACTTACCAATCTTGGAGAATATTTTCACAAGGCTAGAGCAATTTAATGTAAGGTTAAATCCTAAAAAGTGTGTGTTTGGGGTACAATTCAGAAAACTGTTGGGCTACATAGTTTTTGCAAAAGGCATAGAAGTAGATCCTGAAAAGGTCCAAACTATCATGGAGATGCATGCACCAAAAAACATAAGCCAAATGAGGTCACTACAATGAATATTTCAATCCATAAGGAGGTTTATATCCCAATTAGCTGAAAAGTGCTATTCTTTTATTCAACTTCTGCACAAGGACATAATTTTCAAGTGGGATACACAATGTTATGAAGCCTTCTTATTATTGAAGAAATACTTGATGAACCCACCTATACTTATATCACCTATTAAAAACTATTCATTACTCTTGTACATTTCAGCAACAGATCACTCTTTAGGGGTACTATTGACTCAAGAAGATAAATATGGAAAAGAAAAGGATATTTATTACCTCAAAAAAACCCTGGTTAAATATGAACTCAATTATAGCTTCATTGAAAGAGCATGCCTCACAGAAATTTTTGCTTCCCAAAAAATACGTCATTATATGTTGGTGCACAAGGTTAAGCTCATTTCTAAGATTGATCTTCTAAAATATCTACTTATCAAAATAGCTCTAACAGGGAGATTGGAAAAATGGGTGATGGTGTTAAGCGAATTTGATATAGAGTATGTTGATAGAAAATCTATCAAAGTACAGGTCATAGAAGATAAATTAGCGGAGGCTCCTCTAGTTGTTGATCATCCTATTCAAGTTGAATTTCCACATTCATAAATCATCAATATTGAGACAAAAACATGGAATCTCTACTTTGATGGATCTTACACACAACATGGCTTAGGGGAAGGAATTATCTTGATTACACCTGAAGGAAACACAATTCCTAAGTCATATAGACTTCTTTTTCCATGCACCAACAATATTGCAGAGTATGAAACTCTAGTCATAGGCCTCAAAACAGCTTTAGAATAGAAAGTAACATAACTGCAAGTCTATAATGATTCCCAACAGGTCATAAACTAAATCAATGATGAATATCAAATGAAGGAGGACAAGTTTATGCCTTATAAGAGGATGATAGATGAATGGAAAGAATAATTTGTTTTGATTACTTTTGAGCAAATACCAAGAGAAAATAACAAAGCAACAGATGCCATGGAAACCTAAGCATATCTTCTTCAATTGCAAGAACATAATACTCGATATGAATTCTTGGTTGGAGAGTTGGTGAAACCCGCATTTGACCTTCCCAATTCCCAGATCATATGTTTATTGATTGGACATGAATCACTATGGTATGGACCTATTTTTACTTACCTACAAGAAAAAACATTACCCTTGGACCAAACCCGCAATTAAAAAAGACATTTTATATGCCAAGCTTCCCAATATACCGTCCTTTTTGACACATTGTATCATAAAATTCTGGATGGAATGCTTCTTAGGTGTCTAGAGGATGAATAATTGAAATTATCCTTATGAGATGTTCATGAGGGAATCTATGGGCCTCATTCTAGTGGGTTAAACTTAGCTAAGAAAATCCTTTTCATGGGATACTTTTGGCCGAATCTAGAGAAGGATGCTTGTCAGTTTGTCAAAATATGTTAGAAATGCCAATATCATGGGGATATGATTCATGTACTAGCACAAGAGCTACACCCAATGACCACACCATGACAATTTTATCAATGGGGGTTTGATTTAATTGGGATGATTTATCTACCTTCATCCAATGATCATAAATATATCATAAATGCTACAAAATATTTCATTAAATGGGTAGAAGTTATACCATTGACAACTGCAATAGGGAAACAAATTTCAATATTTATCCTAAATCATATAATTTGTAGATATGACATTCCTCATGCTATGATAAATGATAATGGAAAACATTTTAAAAAAAAGTATGTGGATGAATTATGTGACAAGTTTCACATTATACACCATTCTTCTTCCACTAATACATTTGACCTTAATTTTTGACCTTTAACTGGTCGAATTCTCTACCAGGATTGGTCGAATGATCCACAAATGGTCTTGTCGCTATTTTTCTAGTTGAAATTTTGACACATCATTATTTTCCAATGTTCTAGCCATTATTGGTTGAAATTGACATATGCAATTGGAAAGTTTATTTGATGAACTTTCGACCAATGTCGGTCGAAATATTTGGGCCATCCGACCAGGATGCCAAACCCACGACGCTAAATTTTGACACAGAATGGTCGAAATGTAGACCCGTCATTGTGAGGGTTTTGACCAAATCTTGTCAAAATTTCAACCAATATGGAATGTTAAAAAAAACACCTAAAGATAAATATCCAGAGTAATCACCAATGGCATCCTGGTCTGTGATTAGTCTAGATATTTATCTGTTAGAGTAATAGTCTATCGGGGTTACTAATTTAAATCATTATGATCTAATTAGTAACTTCCCTATTCACTCTAGTTTGCTTAAGCTAACCTTAGGTAGTTTCTATTTCTGTTAGTTTCCCTTTTTAGGGTTTCGGCATCCTTTATAAGGATTGTCCGCTTTGTAATTCAAAAGGAGTTTATTCAGTATTGTTGATAATATAGAAATCATTCTTTTCAACATGATGTCTCCTCTGGCTTTTTGGCCGCCTTAGATCCTTCTCTCTTCTGTCTGTTTCATTATGTGTAATAGTATTTGCATGCAGGTGATCTTGGTTGCATTACATTTTAGCAATCTCAACATGGTATCAGAGCTCTCCTGCTGTCAGCTGTTCGGTCTTCGTTGAAGCACAGAAGCTTTCAGAGGCTTTCCCAGCTTTTTTCTCTGGTTCTGGGGGGGTCTCTATTTTTCGGAGCTGTTTGAGCCGAAAAGGACTCCACCAT
>MU225027.1:1915957-1937557 GCA_018584345.1 Thuja plicata | reverse complement strand
TGGTTGCCATAGGTCCAAAATTTAAAGCAAGAGTGGAGTGATGATAAATAGGTAAAAAATTATTGATACAAATACCCTTCTAAGTTCTGGATACTTATCCTCCCTAGCACATTCAATTCTCTTTTTTTTTAATATTTTAGTACTTTTTCTATTGTCATTTTTTTCAAATTTTATCTTTGTCAGTTTCAAACATGCTTGAGTGGAGGAACTTGAGTAATGGAGACTCTGCTGTGTGCTTATGGTGATTCCCCATAAGTAATTATACTTTAATTACAAGAAGACAATCTTTGTCCCTTTCAACAAAGAAAAGTCTAGCAAAGTTTATGCCATTATGTCATGAACTAAAAAGGTATTTTACAATTTAAAGGATTCATTAGTATTCAGAGTGGCAACTTGGTTTGAAAAATAAGCACAAGTACAAAAAACATGATTTGGTTTTAGCAAGGTCATACTATTTTGGTTTTAGCAACAAAGAAATAATACGGTTTTAGTGACAAATAAGCAAATTTAGTTTCTCAGCAAAACAAAGAACCAATTTGGCTTTAGAAATGAGTCTATTTAGGTTTGCCAAGATTATTGAGAATATATTTAAAACATCTTTTCACAGTTTTGGAAGATTTGCATAGGTTTGAAGTGTGAGAGTCTGATCCGACACTGTCAAGAAATATTTCCTGTAGGTAGTGTTTTTTCTAAAGGAGGCCCCATACCAAAGCTAATGAATGTGGGGATGCAAGTGGCTAATGATAATTAATGATCTTTTGTGTTTTCAAGTTTTCTATTATGTTGTTTTCTATTTTTTTAGGATGTGTTGACTAATGCTGACAATTAATTAAGCAAATCTCGCCCTAGATGCATGCCGATGGTATTAGCGCAAAATCTCATACAAGGATTTTCTATATGCGTGGTCACTAATTCTATTTGTTTATGTTTTTCAGTCAAATAATGAAACCAAGCAAATGTCGTGGGAGGATATGAGGTTTATAACAATGTAACTCTTAAATGATGTGTTTCTGTATGCAATTATTTTTAATATATATAGCTTGTAAAAATGTAAGTCTAGAGGTCCAAGACAATATGCATCTAGTAATTAGTTTTCAGCGAGTTATGATGATTCCACAATGTTAGAAATTAAAATAGAACTATTTTTGAGCTGTCCTATATAGGCTTACATATATATATAAAATTTCCAAGTAAAATTTGGAAAATCAATATGGAGTCCATTATTTAGTGTGTTGATATAGTTGATGTGGCAATGAGGGAACTAAGTTTTTTGTCATTATATAGACAAAAAACCATATTGACATATAAAAAATAAGGTATTCTAATATGAGATTCAATCATTCTTAATTACTATATAATTTATTTCAAACAACTCAACTTCCTTCAAGGTTTCTATGACCATTGAGATGTCTAAGTACTAGCTCTACTTATACTTAGAATAAATACATGACACATAATGTGTAGAGATTTAATATGGGGTGACCACAATTAGAAGGGTCATGGGTGATATAAACACTTACAATCCATAATAGTTATACAAAATCAATGAAAGGTCACGGAATTGTCACTTTATCATTGACTCACTAGTAACCACACATTCAATATGGCTAAGTCTACTATATAAAATAGTGAAAAAGGTGTCAAGAAGACATCTAACAACATTGAATCCATAAAAACCAATCAAATTAATAACTTAACCAATTAGAATGAAATAAATGGTCTATTATGATAGAATGTGAAACACAACTATGCATCAACAAGTGGCACACTCTTGTGCTAAATTAAACTCATGACCTGATTTTGACTCAAGTTCTCCAAGCTACTTAATAAGTCAATATTTATATAAAGATATTTTAGTCTTAGAAAAATGTATTTAATGTGATAATGATAGGAGACGTTCTCCTTTGTTGGGGTAAAATGCTATAGCAAGCTTAACACCATGCAAAGCCATCATCTGCCACATGTCCCATGTACATGACATGTGGAAGTATTGACAAGCTAGGTGGATTTTTTTATGAATGGTAAATGCAAATTACATATTGTTAACATATATTACTACTCTGTGTGAGGAAATGGGAGTCCAAAGGAACTAATTTAACACTTCACCTACTCAAAAACACAAACCAATGAAATAATCTAGATTAGGCCAAGAGAGGTTGACGCATTCAAGAAGAGAATACTTACACAAAATGAGGCCAAATCATGCTAGACAAGTTGACTATTGGCCCTTCCAGTTTGTTAATTGATATTTTCTTGATAATGACACATTCAAAATGCACTTATGAGCAAAGACTTGGAACGAATGAAATTGATTAAATAATGAAGGTATGTTAGTTTGAGCTTCACTTGGTTTCGAGAATACTTTAATATTCTCTACTTAACAAGGCCAACCACGTGAAGGTGCAAGCTCATTTTCCCTCACCCCCTCCCCCTAACATCAATCTAAATTCCCCATTAACATATAAGTACACACTGCATTCATCCATTTATGAGCTATAACATTCAATTAATACAATCACATAACATTCATTAATATGATATAACATTCATTACTATGAAACACTAATCAAGAATTCATTAACACATAAAAGTATTCATTAAAATGATATAAAATTCAATATTAATACACAACATTCATAGATAATTACTTAAAACAACGTTCTTTCATTATCCAACAAAGTTAATCAAACAAGTTTTATCAAAGAGCATTTTTAAGAAATCACTTCTTTTTTGGGGTTTTCTTAGATTTCTTAAGCCGGAAAAGGCTTCTAGGAGAATCAATATCTTCCTCCTCCTCTTGTGGCTTTAATCTCAAATTATGATGCTTCCTCATGTTACACTAAAGGGGGGTCTGCTACAATAACAAGTAAATGGGTTAAATTCACATACTTTTTTTTACTGTTACATTTATTTCATTAACCAATAGAACATAAGATGCATTTTTCTTTACCTAAAAATGCCACATCATGTACAATAACATTTTGATCTGCCACCACCTCAACATGCTCAACATTCTCAACATGCTCTAAAATATTCAAAAAAAGGTTATATGGCCAATTGCAATTAAAGATGTTAAATTCTATTAGTAATTACATAATTTATTTTTAATATAAAATTAATACCTCCACCACTGTGATGCACATCATGGCCTTCATCATGCCCAGGTTTTGTGATAGGATTTGAAGGCTGCAGCGAAATGTCATGTGCATTGTTATCATGAATTAGTCAATTTATGTTCAAAATTAACTATTCAACTTGATTTACTTTTCATTTGACCAATTTACCCGTCTCATCTGGTGCAGCAGATTCTTCGTTATGAATTTTGGATTCTTGGTGTAGGCGTGTAACCATGAATTTATAGCCTTCCTTCAAGGCTATTCTTTTGTCTTCATCCATGGGCTCTATATTGAATTCCATGCCATGTATTTTTTGTTTAATATCGTTAGTTTTGCATGTATGATTTGATTGAACAAATTTTTTTGCAACCGTATATATAAAAAATTGATATGAAATTCCAATGCTACTACTTACAAGTCGAGAGTGAAGTTTCATATAGCCACAAGAGCCAAGTTTGTGTTGGCCAAACCTTTTTAATCTCGCTTCTGTAGATTTTGATGTGTCTTGCAGTCTATGAAAAGTTTGAAACATGTTAGATTATATATTTACAAAGAACACTAATTAGTTCATGATTACATTCTACTTAATACTATCACGTCATACCTTCTTTTTCCATCTTCTGGTTGAATTCCTCTACCCTTTAGCCTTTTCTCTTTTGCATCTTCCATTATTTCATTCCACTCCATCGGTGGAATCATATGAGGATGCTCATACTTTGTGTTATCCTTTAGAGCCCTTCTATACTGGTCCCTCATAGTCTTTATATGTTTGGATGCTTTTTTAAGAATCAAGGCACTGTCAAAAGTTTTATTTCCAAAGAGGTACTCTAAAGATTTAATGAGTTGATTTTTTAAGTCAACATCTTGTTCATTCCACCTTTTTTTGAAAAAACAAAATTGTTAGATATCATAACTTTAATATAGTACAATAAATGGAAGATAAGAAAAATATTGTACCAATATTATAAAGCTGCATACCTTTTACGTATGGTGGGCCCAAATAGATTCAATGTCATTTCAAAAAGAGTATCATAAAAAACATCATTTCCTACAAAAACATCAAGGGATTATCAGTCCAAAATGAGTTATGTATAAGTAAACTACAATTATACTACAAATAATAACAATTTCAAAGCACCTAGAAGCTTTGGTACTTTTAATAGAATCATATTTTTCTTGTTCAACAACAATGACCCCGCAAACGAACCACTACTAGTAACACAGGCTGATCCATGAATTGGTTGAGCTTCACTAGTACTGGTCTCTGTTCTAGTATCAGGTGTAGGTGTATCAATTAGTGCACAAAATAGGTCCATGTGTATAAAATTCACACAAGGAAAATAATCAATGCATTATTAGCACATAAAAAAATATAGAAAAACAAGGTTTTACCATTTCTAGCTAGTACAGAGGAAGATGTCTGTAAGCTCGTTGTTGTGGATAATGCAGTCGACAATATCAGATTGTTGATAGAAGGAGGCTTCTGCACTTCATAATGAGATGAAGAATACATTGTTAGCAAAGACATTTGTAATGGATAAAGATTAAATGGGGTACTAGAAGCATCACAAACATAAGTTGAGTCAATAATGCATACAAAGGTTAAATGAATGGTTAAAGGTTTAAGGATTATTTACATGAAGGCTATGCGCTACAACCCTCACCATATTGACCACGTTTCCTAGGTGTCAAAAAATCATGTAAGAAGAACACATCATATTTTAGATCATGATCCATAAGATAGTATAAAATATAAACATCTATTGAACTTTAATTATTGATTAAGATTAATTGCTGCTTAAATTCATACAATTGACTCTACGTATAAATTCATCTTTGAGTGCCTCTTTCTCCTCAGTTTTTTTTGGTTCCATGACAAGGCTAAGAATTTCTTTACTATATTTATTTAGAATTTGAGTAGCCATGAAGATAGGGTTAGCGCTACATGCGATGTCATCTAAAAATGCCACCTCAATTTTAGATCGCAATTGATCTGTTGTCATTTGTGCTTTTCCCTATCAATAAGTATCAAGCTATGACTCAATATCAGTAAAATTCTATCAAAATAACTCCAAAGACATAAAGAAAAGAACATAATAATATGATATTTGTTTCTATATAATTTGTAGAACTACACTAATTAAGGTTTACCTTTGATGAAGAAGGTGTGTGAGGAACATCCCCGCCTGTGTCTTGTGGTGGATCCATGTCGTCCTGTGACAAAGATTAGTAATTCTTAGCAATCAATAGTGAAATTAAAGTAATAAACTTATTAAAAAATATATTAATAAAATAGTAGATTGTATATTGGAGTCAATATTAATTGGAGGCAATGGGTTTAAATGTTATACTTACCAGTCCCATGATAGGGATTTTTTTTTGTATCTACACGATTCAAATTGTAATCTATCACTGGCTCTTCCCTTGCACTTATTGATTTTATCACACATATAAATACATGATTTCCCTCGCATGCCTCAAATATACAATTTGGCTACTTATTAGTTGACATAGGTCAAGAACTATTTATAAAACCTAAAATATTCCTTGTTGCTTTTGGCCTTCCATCAATATACATAGTGAGTCTTTTAGTTTGATCATTTTCTTTGCATTGTATATAATTTGTTGACAATGCATACCTACACATACTTTTTTTATATTGCACAATCCACATCCAATTATTATAATTGTAATAAGGTCCTACATACTCCATCAATTCAAAAACTTGATTATAACTAACCTTTATGCCAAAAATGGAAAATAAGCCCAAACCATGTAATGAAGATGGAGCTATGCGATATATCCTTTCTTTAACATAAAAATCAATGTTAACTAGAGGTAGTTCCTTGGGTACCCATTCTTAATGAAGACGTGTGTACCTTAAGGGAACCTTCTTGTCACCTTTGGTCTCATTATCATAAGTACATGACCCCCCCTCAACAAGGAAAAATTGCATTCATTTATTGAATTTTCTTCTAATATTTTGACTTCTAGTTGATCTCCCTATTTTAGACCTACTAGATGTCTCACTTTTGTCTTCTATTCTCTCATTTTCCTCACTTGAGGAAGTCAGATCAGACAAATACCTATTTGGTGATACCTATAATCCATCAAATGAGAGACAGTAGGATCTATATATTTTTCTGACTAAAGAGAAGGAAACCAAATAATAAATTATACCTATCGATCCATGTCAAAGGTGTTAAATTTCCTGCATATGTAAATCATTTATCTTAAGTTAGCCAAAAATTACATGATATGTAAGCTACAAATGACATAGAAGAAAAAATTTAGATGATGCAAAATATACTCCATGACATTAGAGTTCAACACATAATAACTTAATTATAAAAACATACAAGGCAAACAAATTTCTATGAATAAATCAATACCTCATACGTGACATTGATTATACCTTGACATAGATTTCATTGATTATGTTATTGATCATCCTCTTCATCCATGTCATCATCATGACTATCATCATCATCATCATCATCGTACTTTCCACCTTGATCATCATCATCATTGTCATCATCATCATGACCAACACCACCACCATCTTCATCACCATCATCATCATCTTCATCACCGTTATCATGAACATCATCATCATTATCATGACCATCATTGCCTTGTTCAACACCATCTTCATCACCATGATTATGATCATCACCATCATCGCCATCGTCGTCAGCATCACTAGAATCTTCATCATTTCTTCTTCTTCTTCTTCTTCTTCTTCTTCTTCTTCTTCTTCTTTGTGTAACAATTATTCGTGATCATCATTTAGTTTGTCTTATGATTCTTCAATATCTTCTTCTTCCATCACATTATACTTTACCGACCTTCCTCTTGGATCATGTCTAACAACAAATGACCAACCTAGTTTATGTGGAATGCCAAAGTAAAACACTGTCTCACATTGGCTTGGAAGAACATAGGGATCATCTCCAACTAGCTCAAATTACCTTGTATTAAACATTGTAAATCCACTATCATGTTCAATAAGAGTCCTATCAAGATCATTTTGATTTAGTCGTAGCCTATACCATTTGAAAAAAAATAGAACTAATTTGAATGAATTAAAGTCACACTCAAGTATATCATCCAAAATTACATAGTATCAATTTTTAAATTTTTGAGGATGTATGTCATTTCTAGATGAAATATTAGTGACCTTGAAGACTGCACTTATCCCAGAATCACAAGTTTTCTTTGTGTCATCTAACTTTTTTATGCGAAATTTACGACCATGGTAGTACATAGATTTGTGGTGTTTGATCTTCAATTATTAAAACATGTCAAGATTATTTTCATCAATCCATGATTTGATATTAAACTTATGGGTCATGGTTAGTAAACTTATACGTACCTTTCTACCTCTTAAACCATATGCTAGATCAAGTACCATTGGTGTAACATTGGGATCTCCATTACGATGAGCTTCTTTAACCAATGATGAAACACCATCCCATGTTAATAAGCGACCATTTTCTTGAGATTGTTGAATCCATCATCCAATCAAGATTGTTTACAATATACAAATGTAGTGCATCCCACTCATGACCAACTATAAAGAAAACAAATAGACCACTTAGAAACAACTTATATTGAAGATTTATAAGAATTAATAAACTAAAATAACATCGTATAATTACCTCTCACTTTCCTTCATCTACCTTTCCCCATCAAGTACCCCCCTTCAAATTTGTTAATAGATTTGGGATCCCAAATGCGATCTACATGGATATTTGCTGCAAACTTGGGAAGATATTCACTAATGTACACCATGGTCTGGTATACCATATATCACTCCACTATAGAACCCTTAGGATGTTCTCTTTGTTGAGCCAAGCCATTCATAAATTTCTAGTGCCTCTCAGCCATCCACATTGACCTAGTTTGTACAGGTCCACACAATTCAATCTTCTCAACTTGATGTATGAGGTAGTGTTTATGAGCATTGAAAAAAGTTGGAGGTAGGCACTTTTGGATTTCACACACAAGCTGGAGAATTTTTCTCTTTCAATATTTTATATATATTTTTTATCAATTTCTTTAGATGATAACCACCTAAAAGAGATTCAACTCGCAAGAACATATAAACAAGATTTTAGAAAAATATACAATAAATTAAATAAAAAGAAAAGCAAGTCATAAATATAATATTTGTACAACAAGTCTAAGAAATAACACTTCTAACCTCATGTATTTTCCAAGATCGTATATAACTTGTTTAACACTATTGTCAAACCGGTGTGGGAGGGATAGAGGTAGGATGTACTACAACAATTAAAACATGATCTTTTCAATGTATTGTAAAATAATACAATAAAAAGTACATGCAATTTTACAAATACATTATAAATAGAGAACATGACTTACCTTGACAAAGGTATGCCAATAATGTGTTTTCAACCCTGGCCCAGAATCACCTTTCTTTGATACAAGACTGCTTATATTTGTAGCAAATCCTGTTGGCAGTTTTTTTATGACTTCTTTTAATGCATCACTTTGTTGCTCAATTAATAACCAAGGAAGGGCACTCGTATTTATGCGGTCTCCAGTGCTATTTGATTCAATGAAATTTTTCCGTGCATGATTGGATTCATGAATGTCATTACAAATTTTGGCAATTTTTTCTTTGTCACGCCTTCCATCCAATATTTTCCATAGTGTCTTTGTTATATTCTTTCCAATATGCATAACAGCAAACAAATGCACGATTGAGAGATCCTTGTAGTACAAAAACCTAGTAAATTGACTAGGATAACTTTTTATTCCTCTAGGAATTTGGTCATTGATGCCTTAATGACCTTCACGAGCATTAATTACATCATTAGTAAATAAAAGACAATATAAAAATATAAATTTCAAACAAAAATCATTAGATGGAATGACATTACCTCGGCGATTTAGTCTATTGTATTCCAACTTCCATAAACGAGGTGTCATTGTTCATGGCCTTGATGTTGTCTCTTATTTCCCATTAAAAAGATTTTTTTCAATAATTTGATACTTATGATTATTGTGGAGAAAGTGCCTAAACTCATTGAACACTTGCTTTCCTAAACTTCTTGAATGACGAGATTTCATCTTCAGACCACAAACTGGACATGCAAATTTACCCTTTGTCTGAAGAGCTAAAAGATACTGTACAATTGGATCATGTACAATTATCATGCGCAACTTAAACATACAACAATAATGTGTAAGCACTATAAAATACCAAAAATATGTGACCTTAACAATATATAACATATCACAAAAATGAGTTAGCCCAACGCCATCATGTATTGTCCATACAAGCATTGCATGGAGTTGAAATTTTCTTTGTCCTATTGGTCTAGAGAAGTCATACATAGTGACCCCATTCTATAACTTCAACAACTTGTCAATAAGGGTCTCAATATACACATTCATATCTTTAACTTAGTACTTACCTAGTTGAATGAACAAAAACATTCCATAATTATTATGACCATTTGATGTGGTGTTTATAAATTAATTTAGATAACTATTAAATGAAAATACATGGTAAAATCATTGACAACATTATGTGCTCTCTCTTTATAGACATCCATGAAGGAATATTATTGTTAATAACAAAAATAGGCCACATTGAGTAAGCACATCGTCCGCTGCCAATGAAAGCTTGAGATTATGAGGTTCTTCTTTAAAGTGTGGCCATGTTGTTTCTATGTCTTTAAATATAGAACCATCTATAGGCATTTGCATAATGTCATCTTGAATTTTATTATGTGCATGGTAATCCATAAATTGTGCCAAGCTAGTGCACCTGAATAATCATTGAAGATGTGGAATAACAGGAATGTACCAAAGAACCTTGTGAGGCACCTTTTTTGTTATTTGATCTGACCAATATCTACTAATATGACAATCATGGCATTCTGTTGAAAATTCATATTGTTTATGATATAGAATGTGATCATTGGGACATGCATGTATTATCTAATACTTCATTCCAATTTGATTCATAATGGTAGATAATTCTCACTACGAATGAGGCAGAATGTTTGATGGTGGTAACAAAAACTCACCTATCAACCTACAATAACAAATATGAATTATTAATATAATGAATAGTAATGGTATGCTAACATTAAAGATGACAAAAATGTCATACCTTAGCATACGTGACATTGCTACATTGGATAAACCATTCATAACCTTCAAGTTCACCAACAACACTATAAAGGAGAGAAGAGTTGTTTGGGAGCCTTGGTATAGGGGCTCATATGCCTTCTCAAGTATAGGTATATCAAGATCATCTTCATCATCATTACCAGATGTGCTAGTACCATCATCATGATCATCTTGATTAGCTACGCCAATACCATCTTCTTCAATCATGTCCTCTGGCACATTATCAACTATGCCAATACCATCATATTCAATTGTGCTCTTTGCCACAAGATTATCTTCTTCCATGGGAGCATTATCATTGGCTTGTATATTCACACCTCCATGTTCCTCCAGTTCAAAATCCACATTCACTAATCGACAAAAATTGTACCCCCCTTCAACATGACCATGTTGCCTACAATGACTCTGGGCTGTTGTGATTAGAATTATTTGATTCTCTAAGCCCTTACACTTTTTGCAAGGAAAATTACATTTATCAAATTTTGTATGGAACTGAGACCACAATCTAGCCATTGTCTCATTACTTTGTTCTGGGTTCATATTTCTAGGTGTGGACTTTCTTCATAGGCAATTATTTGGGCTATAAATATACAAAATGTAAACATACAAACATTAGTAGTATCTTGTACATAATAAAAAATAATAAAATATTACAATATTATACAAGATTTAAAAATACACACTCAAATCATGCTCACTAGATTAGGCCAACCAATTTGCACATTCCTTCCCAAATCATCTTTCCTAATATTTTTCCTCCACCATAATTTGGACTTAGTATTTTAATATGATTAAGGTTTTTAAGTTCATAATTGGTTAGAATGTAAAGTTGAAAAAACAATAATTTTAACATTAATAATTAGTCACCATTGATGAAATTTCATTAGTAATCAACCACCCTTCATAACAAATGATAATTATGTTGTTCACCAAAATATTCATTTATGATTATTTTGGTGAGCTTAATCATGAATGGTTATCATTAACAACTTGACCAGCCCAATTACATTAACAACTTGAAGAACATGCTCACATATCAAGTTAGTGATATCTTCAAAGGTGTTCTTAAGCATCAAATTGATGAACTATAACTGATTGAATGTTTGAATATGTTAAGTTGATGATCATGTAAGACATTAAATCATTTAATGTATTATATTGTCATTGATGTAAACTTGATATAATCTGTATGGTCATGGACATACTGCCAAAGACTTCAAAGAACCGATGAATCAAAGGCTATGCTATCAGTAATGCATATAAGTCAAGTATTCACAAAGTGTCTGTATACACTGATAGAGTGCACATCAACAGTCAGAATAAAAGAGCAAAGTCACAATGTTACCCGATGAGAAAATGCACAACATTACCAATGAGAAAAGTTATAGTGTTTCCCGATGAGAAAACTTACGGTGTTTCCTGAAGAGAAAACCATAGTGTAACCTGACGGCCAAAATCACAGTGTTGCCCGATGGGCAGATTTCTCAAAGACAACTGAAGTTTTGACCGATAGAACAGAGAGTTCATAAATGAAAAAATGCTTAGCTGTCAAGGAGCTAAAGATGGACTTAACTGATACTTATCATTGTTTTAATCATTCAGATAAATCTAGAGAAAATTAATTGATCTAAAGCTAATTTGTCTAGTTGGCAAGAAGATCTCAACGAGATAAAACTGGAGTTTTGTCTTAAATATAAGTGGCAAGAATTGTGGATCATGCCAAGAATAAAAAAAGCCAAGAAAAGGGAAATCATTTCTATATAGAGAAAAAACAATTCATTACAAATTATGGGGTGAAGAAGAGAAAAGAGGGAAGATGCTAAAGAAATTCTGAAGGAGAAGAAAGTCTTCATTCAGTCCTGATCAACAAGCTAAGGAAAGAGCTAGATTCTGCAGACACTGACGAACAATGAGACAACATCACAGAGCATAACAGTGTAGAGAAAATGTATCTAATTGATTATATTGATAAGAGAAGTAATGCACTTACAATATATCTAAAAATCTACAATTAAAGTTGTATGTGTGAACAGATCACTTTAATATTTCAGTTTAACCATTGAAGCATCAAGTCTCTTAATCAAGCAGGACTTAACAGTCTTCTATAATTGAGATACATCCCAAGGAGTATCAAAAAGTTTGATCATACAAAGTAGCATTGGATATGCTCGATACCTATTGACAGGCCAAGTGAGTGTTTGATCAAGGATGGTAGCATTAGATGCCAGATACTAAGTGACAAACTATCTTTTAAATCCTCTAACAAGGTCACACCTAATAGTGTGTTTGTAACCTTTAAAAGGGTTGGCTCTTAATCGAGCTCACTTTAGAAGAGTGAAAATTTGGGGTACCGGTCCCAATGGTTTTTCCCTTAACAAAGTTTCCATGTTAAAAATTCATGTGTTATGTGTTTATGCTTCATTACTTTACTATTTTACATTTCACATATGCAATTCTGGATTGATCGATATACACTAGTTATTTACTCTATTTTGGTAAATAGATGACTGCTTATTGGTAAACATACAGAAGAAGGTTTTAAAAAGCAATCCGACAAGTAGTAATTTGTTATAAGTATTCCAAGGCATTCATCTTGTAGGATTGAAGATAACTAGAGACATAATTTGTGGTTATAAGTTTTAAGGGTTGATTTAAGGATTAATTTTTGAGGCCACTGATTCACCCATCCTCTTAGTTATTACTAAGAATTGGTATCAGAGCTTGTGTGCTTAGAAGGAAGGTTTCAAGACCTAAGCTAAAAATCACAAGACAAACAAATGAGACGTGCCCAAGTTGAACAAAGACAATTTTGCTTCATGGAAAAGCAGAATAAGACTCCACTTATCAGGTATTAGAAATGATGTTACTCAATACTTAGATATTGAATATGTGTTTCCCATAGGAGCACCCACAATTGAACAAATGAGAGAGAAGCATGAGTACAACTTCATGATGATAGAGCTTTCTTTCTCACTCTCCGATGCTGAATTTGAAGATTTCAAAACTGCAAGATTACATAGAAGATGTGGGACAAATTGATGCTTGTACATGGTGGTGACAGGAATGTTTTGAGAGCCAAGGCAGAAAGCCTTAGAGGAAAGTTTGATGACCTCAAAATGAAAGAAGGTGAAAACATTACTCAGTACAACACAAGAATCAAAGAGGTAGTCAATGCTATCTGCAGAGTTGGAGGTGTACTAGAAGAAGATACAGTGGTAAGTAAAATTATAAGAACCTTACTGCCTACTTATGCTATTAGAGTATCTGCCATACAAGAAATGAGAGTAGTAGAAAATAGCAATGTTACTCTAGACAGTTTGATTGGAAGACTGATTTCATTTGAGATGAATAACTTTGATAATAATGTCTTACCAAACATAGAGTCTGCATTCAAACCTTCTTTGAGAATAAGTAAATCAAGTCATAAACACACTATGAGAAAATATAGTGATAGTGAAAGTGAAGAAGAAGATCTTGATGAAATTGAAGCACTTATGACCAGAAGAATGCAGAGAGGCAAAGGTAAATACAAAGGTAAATTACCACTTGTTTGTTTCAATTGTAAAGAGATTGGACACTTTGCTGCAAGATGTCCTAACAAAAGAAAATATGACAGAAGTAATGACAAGTCATTTGAAAAGAAGTCTGAGAAAGATGATTACAGAAGCTACTGATAATTAGAAAGAAGAGATACCCAAGAATACAAGGAAAAAGGAAAGAAAGCCAGTTACCTAGCTAAATACAAAGATGATGATACTGACACTGAATCTGATGAAGACATCGAGATGGTTTTTGTAGCAGTAAAAGATGATTTAGATGATGATGAAGAAAGGTATGTAGAAACTACACTCATATCTAAAGTTAGTAAAAATGATGTCTAGATCATAGATAATGGCTGCACTCACCATATGACCAGTGACAAACAAAAGTTTGAGACTTTTGAATACTATAATGGTGGTTCAGTAAGAATGGGTAATGATACACCTTTTCCAGTTGAAGGTAGAGGAACCATAATGTTGAATAATCAGATAAAATGTGAAAATGTTTATTGGGTAAAAGGATTGAATTATAACCTATTGAGTGTTTCTCAGTTGAATAATTCAGTTAACAAAGTAGCATTTGAAAACAAGAAGGCAAAGATACTGATAAAAGGTAACTTATTTTTTCTGAATGATACTGATATCACTTGCTTAATGGCTAGAAATGAAGACATATGGTTGTGGCACAAAAGATTGTGTCATGTGAACTTTGACAACATGATAAAGATTAGCAAAAAGAGAAATGTAAGAGGATTACCGACAATGACCAAGCCCGACAATATCATGTGCAAATTTTTTTAAAAAGGTAAGATGACAAATTCTAGTTTCCAAAGCAAAATCCATACATCTGATGCCATTCTAGAATTACTCCATACTGATTTATGTGGACCCATGAGGACAAAGATTTATTATGGTGATAGATATTTTATTCTCTTTGTTATGATTACTCTAGAACAATGATAGTTATGTTTCTACAAGATAAATCAGAAGCATTTAAGATGTTTAAATGGTACAAAAAAATGGTTGAGAAACAAAGTGGTAAAGAATTGAAATGCTTAAGATCAGATAGAGGAGGGGAATTTATTTCATATGAATTCACTAACTTTTGTAATGAACATGGAATCAAAAGATAGGTCTCTACACCGAGAATACCACAGCAAAATGGAATTGCTGAAAGAAGGAACAGATCCATAGTTGATTGTGCAAGGACACTAGTGGTAGAGAAAGGCATCACCCAAATCTTTTGGAGGGAAGTTGTCAGTACTATTTTTTACACACTAAACATAGCACAATTGAAGAAAGACACCAAGAAGACACCTTATGAGCTTTGGTATGGTTAAACACCCAATGTAAGTTACTTCAAAATTTTTGGTAGTTTTTTAAAATGTTATATCTTAAAAGATGATAGAAATGGAAAACTTAACTCCAAGAGTGATGAAGGAATATTTCTAGGGTATTCCGCCAAGAGAAAAGCTTATAAATGTCTCAATAAAGCCTCTAACAAAATTGTTGAAAGTGCAAATGTAAAGATAGATGAATTTGCAGAAAAGAATGAAAAGGAAAGAACTAAAGAACCAAAGGACTACATCAAGTTTGTTTATAATGAGGAAAGTGACACTCTACCTGACCAACAATGTAGAGCTCCTGAGCAACAAATCATTGCACCCGAGCATTAGGCTACAAATATCGACGATCAGGATATTGCTCAAAATGATGTACAAAGTGATGGAGAACATAATGAAGGAGAGAATGATGTTCAAGATGATAGACAAAGAGCTGAATATGTACTTGCAAGATATGTCAGAAGGAACCATCCACAAAACCAAATCATTAGAGATAAGAAGGCTGTTATGAGAACTATAAGTAAGTCTCTAAATACAAGATGTCTTATTTGTGATTATGTGCCAAAATATGTCAATGCTGCACTTGATAATGATGAATGGATAAGTGCTATGAATGAAGAGATTGAGCAGATAGAAAAATACAAGACATGGACACTTGTATCGAGACCAGATGACAAGAATGTCATCGGTACAAAATGGATATTTAGGAATAAACTGAATAAAAATGGAGAAGTCACAAGAAATAAAGCAAGAATAGTATGCAAGGGGTATGCACAAGAAGAAGGGATTGATTATGGAGAGACCTTTGCACCCATTGCTAGGCTAGAAGGAGTGATAATTCTACTTGCTTATGCTGCACATCAAGGCTTTAAGGTATATCAAATGGATGTCAAGTCTGCATTCCTAAATGGAATACTTGAGGAAGAGGTATACATTGAGCAACTAGAAGGGTTTGTTGATACAGACAAGAGGAACATGGTATGTAGACTACACAAAGCCTTGTATGAATTGAAAAAAGCACCCTGAGCCTAGTATGAAAGACTTCATTCCTATCTTATAAGTATTGGATTTGTAAGGACTAGTGAAAACAATAATTATTTAAAGGAAGATACCGATGCTAACATTTTGATTGCTGAGATATTTTTTGATGACATCATATTTGGAGGCAATGATATTCTATACAAATCCTTTGCAAATGAAATGAGAAAAGAGTTCGAGATGTCTATGTTTGGAGAGATCAAGTTCTTTCTTAGTCTACAGATCATGCAACAAGATGAAGGTATTTTCATTACACAATCCAATAACATCAAAGAAGTACTTAAAATATTCAAAATGGAAGAGTCCAAACCAGTTGGAACACCGATGACAACTAGATGTAAGCTGACAAAGGAGGACAAGTCATCAGAGGTAAATCAGACTTTGTACAAATCAATGATTGGAAAACTCATGTATGTTGTACATACTAGACCAGATATTACACATGGAGTAGGAATAGTTGCTAGATTTTCTGCTAATCCCAAGGAATCACATATGACTGCTGTGAAAAGAATCCTAAGATATCTGAAGAATATTGAGGAATATGGATTATTGTATAGAACAAAAGGAAAATTTGAACTTAAAGTATTCACCGATGTTGATTGGGATGGAAATATTGATGATCTATAGAGCACAACTGGAGGAGCATTCTTTATGGGTGACAAATTTGTCACATGGATCAGCAAGAAGTAAGGATGCATCTCTCAATCTAGTGCAGAAGCAGAGTATGTTGCTGCTGCTACAAACTGCTAAAATATTGCATGGATCAAATAGTTACTAGAAGGTATGCATATGAAAATTATTGAACCAGTAATTATCTATTGTGATAATACAAGTGCAATAAACATTTCCAAGAATCTAGTCTTGCATGCTAAAACAGAGCATATTTCCATCAAGTATCATTATTTGAGAGAACAAGTTCAAGCAAAAGAGGTGATACTTGATTATGTGCAATCAAAGGAACAATTGGTCGATATTTTCACCAAGCCACTTCCCAAGGATGCATTTGAATACTTGAGAAAGAGACTAGGGGTCAGACCCTTGTCTAATGGTCAGTAAAATGACTAGAAGCCTGCATCAGCCTCCTATTATCATAATATCAATCATGTTGATGCAAGAAGAGTGATGGAATTCAAAGATAAATCTATACACAACAAGGTATTTATCTACTCCAAGCACCAGAGTTATTGTATCACCAATGGATTGGGAAATTCAAGGAGTATATTATGGATAAATAGGATTTGTTTGGCATTACTGTAAAAAATATTTGTTTGGCATTGCTGTCAAAGGGAGAGATTATATCCATTATCACCTCAGGGATCCATAGGGAGAGATTATTATCACCCAAGGGAGAGATTATATCCATGAAAGAGATTATACATCAGGGAGAGATTATATCCATCACATTATTCAGAGGGAGATATGTAACAAGAAAGGGAGAGTACACACAAAGGAAAAGAATTGCTGACACGATACATCAAAGAAAGGAGAACAGTGAAAGGGAGAGAGTTTGACATAGAAGGAGAACACATCACATCAAAGAAAGAAAGATTCTACATCTATCCAGTGAAGGGATTGAAGATAGAGAGAAAGCTGGAGGAATCAAATCTAAGTTATATGAACTTACCGAGGACTAGATATTTGTATCGGTTATAGTACATAAGATTGGTAGTTTGATGAACTTCAAATGTTATATTTTATATTGTATTAGTAATAATATAGTGTGATAATGTAGTGTATTTCCATCAATGCCAAAGGGAGATATTGATGAACTATAATTGATTGAATGTTTGAAGATGTTAAGTTGATGATCATGCAAGGCACTAAATCAGTTAATGTATTATATTGTCATTGATGTCAACTTGATATAATATGTATGGTCATAGACATACTACCAAAGACTTCAAGGAACCAATGAATCAAAGGCTATGCTATCAGTAATGCATATAATTCAAGTATTCACAAAGTGACTATATACACCGACATTTAGAATAAAAGAGCAAAGTCACAGTGTTACCCGAGGAGCAAATGCATAGCAATACCGATGAGAAAAGTTACGGTGTTTCCCAATAAGAAAAGTTATAGTGTTTCCCAATGAGCAAAGCACAGTTTAACCCGACGGACAAAATTACATTATTGCTTGATGAATGGAGTTCTTGAAGATAACTGAAGTGTTGACTGACAGAATAGAGAGTTCAAAAATGACAAAATGCTTAGCTATCAAGAGGCTAAAGATGGACTTAACTGATACTTATCATTTTTTTAATCATCCAGATAAAGCTAGAGATAAGTAATTGATATAAAGCTGATTTTTCTAGTTGTTAAGAAGATATCAATGAGATAAAACTGGAGTTTTCTCTTAAATCTAAGTGGTGAGAATTGTGGATCACACCAAGAATCAAGAAAGCCAAGAAAAGGGGAAATAATGTCTATATAGAGACAACCCAATTCATTAAAAATTATGGGGTGAAGAAGAGAAAAGAGGGAAGATGCTAAAGAAATTTTGAAGGAGAAGAAAGTCTTCATTCAGTCCTGATCAAAAAGCTAAGGAAAGAGCTAGATTCTGCAGACACCGACGAACAATGAGACAACATCACAGAGCATAACAGTGTAGAGAAAATGTATCTAATTGATTATATTGATAAGAGAAGTAATGAAATTACAATAGATCTAAAAATCTACAATTAAAGTTGTATGTGTGAACAGATCACTTTAATATTTCAGTTTAACCATTGAGGCATCAAGTCTCTTAATCGAGCAGGACTTAATAGTCTTCTATAATTGAGATACATCCCAAGGAGTATCAAAAAGTTTGATCATACAAAGTAGCATTGGATATGCCCGATACCTATTGAAAGGCCAAGTGAGTGTTTGATCAAGGATGGTAGCATTAGATGCCAGATACTAAGTGACAAACTATCTTTTAAATCCTTTAACAAGGTCACACCTAACAATGTTTTTGTAACCTTTAACAGGGTTGGCTCTTAATCGAGCTCACTTCAGAAGAGTGAAAATTTGGGGTACCAGTCCCAGCGGTTTTTCCCTTAACAGGGTTTCCACATTAAAAATCCATGTGTTATGTGTTTATGCTTCATTACTTTACTGTTTTACATTTCACATATGCAATTCTGGATTGATCGGTATACACTAGTTATTTATTGTGTTTTGGTAAATAGATGACTGCTTATCGGTAAACATACAAAAGAAAGTTTTAAAAAGAAATCCGACAAGTAGCAATTTTTTATAAGTATTCCAAGGCATTCATCTTGTAAGACTGAAGATAACTAGAGACATAATTTGTGGTTATAAGTTTTAAGTGTTGATTTAAGGATTAATTTTTGAGGGCACTGATTCACCATTCCCTCTTAGTTATTACTAACACAAATTGATAAATTTAGATATGGACAGTAGCCTGTGAAAAAATAGTATAGGCAATTCTATTTATGGGGCACAACCATACTTATGGAATAGCTGCACTAAAAGACAATTTTGGGATGAATGTGGCAAGGATTAGAGAAATGTGAAGTGGTGGGTGGTAGATGTGAATTGGAAACAAATAAGTGAGTGTGACAAAGGAGCCATGTTAATTGTTAAGACCACACAGTTATGATATCCACACAAAGTCATATAAAGGAGGGTTTAAATGAACATGGTAAGATATTTTATCCTTACATAAATGCTAAAGAAAGAAGATCATAAAATGATTGCTAGCAATAGGTTAAATTAAAAGCTAGACTAAGTACTTTTACTAATACTATTAGTTAATCCTAAGAGAAGGTAAGTGATACTCCTTTCCACATAAGAATTTTTAATTACCTATAATTAACATAGTTATGTCATTTCCCATTTATTTATTCTATCTTCCTTGACAAGAATGTCTTAATGCAAGAACATATCAACAAGTGACATGTTCTTGTACTTGGTTTTGCATTATAGCCCAATTCATATCCATATCTGCACTACTCTTTAACACATTTATCTTCTCCTCATTTTGATTTTACAACATTTAGAATTACTTTTGCACATTCACAATTAAACTCAAGATCGTTGATGTATTTTCCATGTTTCATTTCTATATTCCTTTTTAGATAGGAGTGAACTTGAAATTCAAATTTCAACTTCCCTACCCATTTCAAAAACTTGTTTATAGTTGGCTAGTACAAATTTTGTGCAACATTTTTGCAAATTTAATGTGCACCTTGATTTTATTTTTAAAACACACTCCAATTCTAAAAGACAATAAATAAACCAAATTTGTACCATCACTACATAGGCTATTTACGTGTTTTTGAATACTAGTCTTTGGTATCACTCATACCATTAATATAATCCACCAAGAGGTTTGAATTTGGAGAGCATGCTTTCTTATCAAGTCAATAATCTCCTCAAATATATTCTTAAACATAACCTTAATAAATTTAGATATCATAAAGATAAGTAAATCTTTAGACATACTTATCAAATCATTCTCACATATTACAAATCACATTTTATATGACATATTAGATTCATAGTAAATTTAAGATGAGTATATTCACTTTGTATATGAGATATTAGATTCATAGTAAATTTAAGATGAATACTATCAAACTCATCTGCAAGAGAAACCAAGTTGCCTTTGAGTGAGTCATTATGACTAAGCATGTTAAAACAATAATGTTAGATAACCACTCTCTTACTCTCATATATATATGTAAACATATATATCTGTATAGTCAAAAAATGGAAGGACTTCCATTGTAGACATGTTTAGCCTTCTGAGTAAGTGGTTTGGGGTCATGGTAAGCACCTTAAACGGGTTCCTGATCTTGACATGGCTTCCTCCCTGTTCTGTTCCTCTTTCCACTCTTGTTTGGCCTGATTTCTGCATTCTGGATGGTAGATTGGTGATTCTGGGCTTCAGGGTTAAGGTCAACATTTTAGGTCTATGTCGACCTCAACCCTAACCTAGGTCAGGGTCAACCTTGACCTTGACCCAGGGTTCAGATACCGGGGTCTTGCAATTTCAGGAGGTCGCCCTTTGAAAAAAGTATTTCCCGCTTCTGGGTCGGTTGTTTTGGGTTCCAAAGCATTGATTCCTAAATTATATTTAATATAGGTCCTTTCCTAGGGGTAAAGGATTTAATGGGATTTAATTCTCCTATGTAGGCCTCCTTGGAAGATTGTGCCCTAATTTCATGTAAAAGGGAAGCTTTCTCTCTCATTTTCTCTAAGAACCATCATCAAGTGAGCTAAGTCTTCTAATTGTGATCAAGCATTCTCAAGACATATTCAAGGGTGATTCAAGCAAGAAATCAAGCAAGATTTGAAGCAAGCATTCATCCATTCAAGTATCCATTTTCATGAAGGAGATCCATTGGAGGCCATTGAAGGATTGAAGCTACAAGGTGCCCTTTT